>CM050166.1:185991076-186086076 GCA_027410445.1 Discoglossus pictus | reverse complement strand
CAAAAGTGAGTACACCTAAGTGGAAATGTCCAAATTGGGCCCAAAGTGTCAATATTTTGTGTGGCCACCATTATTTTCCAGCACTTCCTTAACCCTCATGGGCATGGAGTTCACCAGAGCTTCACAGGTTGCCACTGGAGTCATCTTCCACTCCTCCATGATGACATCAAGGAGCTGGTGGATGTTAGAAACCTTGCACTCCCCCACCTTTCTATGAGGATGCCTCACAGATGCTCAATAGGGTTTAGGTCTGGTGACATGCTTGGCCAGTCCATCACCTTTACCTTCAACTTCTTTAGCAAAGATCAAAATGTTGTTAGAAAGTGAAAAAAGGAATAGCCTTTATATTGTTCACTTTTACATACAACTAGCGAATTGCCCATCAAAAAATGGCGGCAATAGAATAGAAAGTCAAGGAATGATGTTTGGCACACAAAGTAAGTGTTTTGGTTGTGTGAGTACCTTTGGCGCTGATTGCGAGCCTCTGGGTTGGTGTTTTTTTGGTTCTTCGAGCTGGTTTGGCACTGATTGCAAGGCCCATGCTGATGTCCTTTTGGCGCTCATTGCGAGTGTCTCCCCTGGTTTAGTTTTGCTCCTGTGAGCACCCTTGGTGTTCCTTGTGAGGCGTGCAATGAACGACTTTGGCGTTTATTGCGATCGTGTGGTGTTTTTTAAAGTTTTCTGTATATGTATTCTGTAATGAAAATTAATTACCGTATATACTCGAGTATAAGCCGAGTTTTTCAGCCCTTTTTTTAAGGCAAAAAAGGGCCCCCTCGGCTTATACTCGAGTCACTCTCCCCTCGTATCTCTCTAACCCCCCACGGGTCTCCCTAACCCCCCCCGTGTGTCTCTACGCCCCCCCCCCCCCCCCCCGTGTGTCTCTAACCTCCCGTGTGTCTCTCTACCCCCCGTGTCTCTTTTCCTCCCCCCTCCTCAACCTAAACCCCCCTCAACCCCCCTCCTCCACCTAAATCCCCCTAAATACCTCCCCCCTCTGCCCTTGACCCGGCACCCGGTATATGCTAATGACGCGGCGCGCATGTGACATCACATGCGCGCAGGCGCTGGGTCAAGGAGCGGAGGCCGGAGCACAAGCAGGTAAGTGAGGGGAGAGGGGGGAGGTATTTAGGGTGGTTTAGGTTGAGGAGGGGGGTTGAGGGGGCGGTTGGGGTTGAGGGGGATTGAGGGGGGAGTTTAATCGGGGTTGAGGTTGAGGAGGTGGGTTGGGGTTGAGAGGGGTTGAGGAGGGGGGTTGAGGTTGAGGAGGGGGGTTGAGGTTGAGGAGGGAGGTTGAGGATGGGGGGTTGAGGATGAGGATGGGGGTTGAGGATGGGGGGGTTGAGGAGGAAGGTTGAGGAGGGGGTTGAGGATGGGGGGGTTGAGGAGGGAGGTTGAGGATGAGGAGGGAGGTTGAGGAGGGAGTTTGAGGATGAGGAGGAGGGGTTGAGGAGGGAGGTTGAGGATGGAGGGTTGAGGAGGGGGGTTGAGGAGGAGGGTTGAGGAGAGAGGATGAGGATGGGGGGTTGAGGAGGGAGGTTGAGGAGGGAGGTTGAGGAGGGGGGGTGGGGTTAAGGGGGGGGGTTGAGGAGGGTTGAGGTTGAGGAGGGTTGAGGTTGAGGAGGGGGTTGAGGATGGGGGGGGGGTTGAGGATGGGGGGTTTGAGGAGGGAAAATGAGCATGGGCGGCTTGAGGAGGGTGTTGAGGATGGGGGGTTGAGGAGAGAGGATGAGGATGGGGGTTGAGGATGGGGAGGTTAAGGAGGGGGGTTGAGGATGGGAGTTGGGGTTGAGGGGGGTTGAGGTTGAGGAGGGTTGAGGTTGAGGAGGAGGTTGAGGATGAGGATGGGGGGTTGAGGAGGAAGGATGAGGATGAGAAGGGAGGTTGAGGATGAGGAGGAGGGGTTGAGGAGGGGGTTTGAGGTTGAGGAGGGGGGTTGAGGTTGAGGTGGGGGGTTGAGGATGGGGGGTTGAATATGGGGGGTTGAGAGGGGTTGAGGAGGGGGGTTGAGGTTGAGGAGGGGGGTTGAGGTTGAGGAGGGAGGTTGAGGATGGGGGGTTGAGGATGAGGATGGGGGTTGAGGATGGGGGGGTTGAGGAGGAAGGTTGAGGAGGGGGTTGAGGATGGGGGGTTGAGGAGGGAGGTTGAGGAGGGGGTTGAGGAGGGGGGTTGAGGAGGGAGGTTGAGGATGAGGAGGGAGTTTGAGGAGGGAGTTTGAGGATGAGGAGGAGGGGTTGAGGAGGGAGGTTGAGGATGGAGGGTTGAGGAGGGGGGTTGAGGAGGAGGGTTGAGGAGAGAGGATGAGGATTGGGGGTTGAGGAGGGAGGTTGAGGAGGGAGGTTGAGGAGGGGGGGTGGGGTTAAGGGGGGGGGTTGAGGTTGAGGAGGGTTGAGGTTGAGGAGGGTTGAAGTTGAGGAGGGGGTTGAGGATGGGGGGGTTGAGGATGGGGGGTTTGAGGAGGGAAAATGAGCATGGGCGGCTTGAGGAGGGTGTTGAGGATGGGGGGTTGAGGAGAGAGGATGAGGATGGGGGTTGAGGATGGGGAAGTTAAGGAGGGGGGTTGAGGATGGGAGTTGGGGTTGAGGGGGGTTGAGGTTGAGGAGGGTTGAGGTTGAGGAGGGGGTTGAGGATGAGGATGGGGGGTTGAGGAGGAAGGATGAGGATGGGGGGCTTGAGGATGGGGGGTTGAGGAGGGAGGTTGAGGAAGGGGTTGAGGATGGGGGGTTGAGGTTGAGGAGGGGGGTTGAGGTTGAGGTGGGGGGTTGAGGATGGGGGGTTGAATATGGGGGGTTGAGGAGAGAGGATGAGGATGGGGGTTGAGGAGGGGGGTTGAGGATGGGGGGTTGAGGATGGAGGATGAGAATGGGGGGCTTGAGGAGGGGGTTGAGGATGGGGGGTTGAGGAGAGAGGATGAGGATGGGGGTTGAGGATGGGGAGGTTGAGGAGGGGGGTTGAGGATGGGGGTTGGGGTTGAGGGGGGTTGAGGTTGAGGAGGGTTGAGGTTGAGGAGGGGGTTGAGGATGAGGATGGGGGATTGAGGAGGAAGGATGAGGATGGGGGCTTGAGGAGGGGGTTGAGGATGGGGGGGTTGAGGAGGGAGGTTGAGGAAGGGGTTGAGGATGGGGGGTTGAGGAGGGAGGTTGAGGATGAGGAGGGAGGTTGAGGATGAGGAGGAGGGGTTGAGGAGGGGGGTTGAGGTTGAGGAGGGGGGTTGAGGTTGAGGTGGGGGGTTGAGGATGGGGGGTTGAGTATGGGGGGTTGAGGAGAGAGGATGAGGATGGGGGGTTGAGGAGGGGGGTTGAGGATGGGAGGGGTTGAGGAGGGAGGATGAGGATGGGGGGCTTGAGGAGGGGGTTGAGGATGGGGGGTTGAGGAGAGAGGATGAGGATGGGGGGTTGAGGATGGGGAGGTTGAGGAGGGGGGTTGAGGATGGGGGTTGGGGTTGAGGGGGGTAGAGGTTGAGGAGGGTTGAGGTTGAGGAGGGGGTTGAGGATGAGGATGGGGGGTTGAGGAGGAAGGATGAGGATGGGGGGATTGAGGAGGGGGTTGAGGATGGGGGGGTTGAGGAGGGAGGTTGAGGAAGGGGTTTAGGATGGGGGTTTGAGGAGGGAGGTTGAGGATGAGGAGGAAGGTTGAGGATGAGGAGGAGGGGTTGAGGAGGGGGGTTGAGGTTGAGGAGGGGGGTTGAGGTTGAGGTGGGGGGTTGAGGATGGGGGGTTGAGGAGGGGGGTTGAGGAGAGAGGATGAGGATGGGGGGTTGAGGAGGGGGGATGAGGATGGGGGGTTGAGGAGGGAGGATGAGGAGGGATGTTAAGGAGGGGGTTGAGGATGAGGAGGGAGTTGAGGATGAGGAGGGAGGTTGAGGATGAGGAGGGAGGTTGAGGATGAGGATGGAGGTTGAGGATGAGGAGGGAGGTTGAGGATGAGGAGGGAGGTTGAGGAGTGGGGTTGAGGAGGGTGATAAGGGAGGGGGGAAGAGACACAGGGAAGGAAGAGGTTGGAAAAGACACAGGGAAGGGAGAGGGGAGAAGAGACACGGAGAGAGAGGGGGACACAGAGGGCACAAGAAGGACACAGTGGGCAGCACATTTCCAACCCTCGGCTTATACTCGAGTCACTCATTTTACCAGTATTTTGTGGTAAAATGGGTGCCTCGGCTTATACTCGGGTCGGCTTATACCCGAGTATAAACGGTAATTAATGAAATCAGAAATGAATATACTTTACCTATTTGTAATGAATATATGCAGCAACCAATATGCTGAAGAGCTAACAATCTGTTTTGACGTTCCTGCAGCATACAATGTAGATTTTCATTGTTGGTGACCTGAGGTATGTGTCAGCAATGTGTGCAGTGTGCAGTGTAAATAGGCTGCGTGCGTGAGGGGAAACCGTTTGTGTAGCTGTGTAGTTCCGCATTTTGTAATGTGAATGTTAGTATGTGCAAGTTAGTGGTATAAAATGGCTGCGATTGTGTATGTGCTAGGTGGGTCTGGATGATTTTGCGTTCTTCGTAATAGTGTATTTTATACCTCGTACGGTCCTGTGTAAAAGTCGTGTGTGTGTGTGGCGGAGTTTTGCGTGTTTAGTTGTCGTGTAGCCTCGTTTTGTTTTTTTCGCCGGCCATTTTTTCTCTTGCTTAGGGGATTTTCGAGTGGCTAAGCTCTGGAAATTGTATTTAAATTGACGTGTAACATTACTTCCAGATGTCCCAGTGTGCGCAGTTTGGCCGTTTTCTGTTGATGTGTAGTCCCGCGGGTCGTAGGTATGATGGTAAAGTGGTATGATGGCGCTCCCTGCCTAAGTGTTAGCGGTTCTTATGGATGAGCGCCTATGGCGCTCATCTCCTCCAGTGCAAGGAGGGCCAAAGGCGCTCCTTGCCTGGCTGCAACCACGGCCCTCGCTTTGCGGGCTTGCTTTGCATTACCAACGGATTTTGGCAGGCCCGGCTGCTGACAACTATATATGTGATTATTCATTACTACAGACTTCCATTCTCTTTACTAAACCTGAGTCTTGCAGCTTCAGGTAAACATTGTATGTCTTTGCCAGTGCTCTAAAGAACTTGTTTTTTTACAATTATATCTGCTGCCTTCCTTTTGTGCAGATACAAACTTCAGATGAATTCAAAGTCTCCTCCTACCTCAGGAAGTTGATCAATGGACCCTAAAATGGCAGATGTCACTCAAGCATAATTATAATCTCTTCCCCTTAGAAAACAGTCATTGCAAACTCAAAGAACTTTAGTATCAGTATCCGTAGCAGTTGTATGGTGCAGAGGTCTGGGGCCAACCTATTTCCAGGATGTATGGAGTATTGCTTCACTCTATATCAGATGATCCATGAGTACATTGATATGCATGCATATTTATTAAATTGCTCAAAAAGCTATAATAAAAATAACAGTTTTTATATTGTATGCAGGTCACTCCAAATTAGAATAAATATATAGTGGAATACCTTTAAAGATATTTGACCTATATGGTTAGTATCCCTGGTGCATAACACCTCTCTAATAACAAAAATTACTTTTTACTGGGATATAATTAAAACCTGAAAAACACGCCGCTTAGTGATAAACTAAAAAAGTGCCAAAAATAATATTGATGTCTATATTGTTCTTGGGGAAAATTATGTTGCGTTAGCATGTATAGGAAGTATTTTTAGGCATTGTTTAGAACTTTAAATAAAGTTTCAGTCCTTGGAAGATGATAATGTGACATAATTGCGCAGTGTTGCGCAATGACCTCATTACGCTATTTTACGCAATGACGCAATACCCGGAAGTACAGGTTTTATAAGCCTGCAAACAACAGCCATGATACATGCCTCAGAAAAAGTTCTGATAGAGAACAGTTTTTTCATTGGCAAACAGTTTTTTCATTTTGGGCAAGAACACCTGGCAATCTGCATAATGGCTACAGGACAGAGGATAATGGCTATTGAGCCATACAAATGTCAGGTTATATTACCAGCACAAGAAACGCAAGTATATTGCATTGATGATTGACGTGCAAAGTTGAATCTGTCTATTTTTGCCTTTCATAATTATTTAAAAGGTGTATTCTGGCTCATTATTTGTTTTTAGTGTTTTTAATAAGTGCTATATATATTGTTATTTTTTGTTTGTTAATCCTGGGTTTAAGCAGTGACCCATATGCAGGTATTGGATGGGTTTGGCAATATGGCATTGCATATGAGGATTGACTAAAAACCTCTATAAAATATTATTAGCCTCCTTTTTCCCATAACAATATAGACATCAATATTATTTTTGGCACTTTTTTTAGTTTATAACTAAGCGGCGTGTTTTTCCGGTTTTAATTATATCCCAATAAAAAGCAATTTTTGATATAGTGGAATACAATCTTAGGTTTATATGAGAGCTCAGGTTTATATGTAAACTCCTCTTACATTTGTGTGTATACATTTGTACTGTATTGTACTGTATGTTATTAATTAACTGTACCTCTCTACAGCTCTAAGGAATGTTTTCTTCATCTATAAAGAAATAATAATAATAATAATTTATTGAAATCTTATGACATATTGAACACCAAGGGCAAATCAAGATTATTGTTACCTTTTCCAGGCCAGTAGAATCGTCATCAATATCCTTTGGTAGTAAAATGAGCATACTCAAATGCTTCCCTGCAGAAGGAATTTCTAAGATCATAGTTTTCAGGTCATTTATATATCCAATACTTAGCCGGGCTTCTAAGTGCATCATTTGCACTGGCTTAGTTTCATTCTAAAAGGATGAGAAGAAAAATAAGATTTCAGAAAATAGAAAAATAAGCTTATTAAATATTGTACAATGGCAGTGTTACCAAAACGTTTCTGTGTAATCCTGATTGGTTGTACAGGGGTTCTATGACATCCCCAAAGACTACACTCAGTGTAAAGCTTTGTGGTAACCTTGTAAGTGTTCAGGAGAGATGTTTTGAAGCTCTAGCTATGTATTGTGAGGTGCTGAGTGGTGGGAGAAGTCTTGTATCCCAGGGAACAACTTATTCCTATAGTTGAGGGACTTGTGATGTTCCATTGAAGCAAATTTGAAGTGTCACAAATCTCTATAATAGGCCTAAAAACTTCATGATTCTGGCACCGAGCATGAGAATCTATTTTGGAAACCTTTTTTAGGGTTACTACAAATTTCCACAGAGGGCAACCAACTGACAGTAATGTTCTCAAGAAATCTAACAAAGAAACTGAGAGCCTTAATTCCAGTATACAATATTAGAATGACAAAAGCGTATGTTACAGGGAAAGGAGAAGAAAATAATGCTGTCTATCTGAGTATCACCATACATTTATAATACAAAACCAAAAACAGATAGGGTTTTTTAACCCAGATTTTTACTATTTTTTACAGACATTTAAACATAGTGGAATTATGGTAAACATAAAATAAATGTTATGACAATTTAATAAACTGTAACTCTTGAGCACACGATGTTCACTGCTATGAAAATAAATACTTGCATGTGCACACAACTATATGTGTTGTTTTATGGGGCACTTTTTATTTATCTTACTTCAATGAAATTTAACCTATTATTTTTGGAATATACACAGATGTAAATAAACAAACATATACTGTGGAAATTCAATAACAAACTAAATTATAGTTTCTCACTCATCGTGTAAATTCATTGTACATACCTTATTAATGCGAAACGGCACTTCTTTTGTTTCTGATTCATTGAATTTGTATAGCCAGTTTGCTTTAAAATAGGCTGCACCAAGTAGAATGATTTTGGTGTTCTCATCACATGTACCCTCACTCAATATGGTTTCAATGTTACCTGCAGAAAATCAAATTTTCACCCACTTGGTAAAATATTATTAAACATTAGATCAATGCACCATAATTCTTTTGTAAGAACTAACATCTTCATCAAGTTCATTCAATGCCATGATCAAGGGACAGGGCCAGGCCAAACATTCAGATTTTTATTGTGTGAGCATATCCAAGTGGCTGAACCACTGAATGACCCACTCATACTCAACTGATATATTCATATAATTCCTGGACACCAAACACTGAGAAATAGAGTTATACAGTGAAATCAGAGAGCACCCTTTCACATAAAGAAATGCATTTCCTTACATAGCAAATACAGTGAACTTGATTTTGACAAGTTTGATTATTTTAAGATCTATCATGGATGGGTCTGCCTAAAAAGTAGCTTCTTTAATATTAAAACTACAGCATGTATATTCTAATTGCATATGTCCTCTGAATATTTTTGTAAGATACTGCATGTTTACCTGATCTAACTGCTTACTTTTATGACATATTAAACCGTTTCATGACCCTACCATTCTTATATAACTCTATACAACCTTACTCCCCAATCTGTATTAACATCGTATTTAAACTCTACCATAAACCCAGGACTATTTGCAGTTATCCTAACTTTAATCTATCCTTAGAACATTTCATCCTTACTATTGTCCTACCACTAACTTAACCCTACTACTATTAAACTGCTACTACTACCCTGTCCCTAAAATTACCCTGTCCTAACACCTAGCTCTATCGTACGGCCTTTAGGTTCAGGTTGCTTCAACCTGCTTTAAAACTACACTGCCAAAACGTGTACAACATTTAGATTTATCCATTTAACATTAGGGTAATGAACACCGCAGATTTGTAAAATTTAACATAATTTGAAGTTTAGATTTTAGGAATGAGTAGTATTAAAGTAATTGTGAATAATTGTCTCACAATGTGGCAAATGTAAAAAAAATGAAAAATATATATATACAGCCTCTAAATATTTACTTTTTACATTTTTACATATTTTCTTGTAATAAATGTACCCCTGTATAGAGTTGAGGAATATGCTGGCAATTTATAAATAAGTGTTAATAATAATTTTCTACAGACCTATTTATACACATACAGCCTTATTAAATTGCGATTCGGCCAATTGAAAAGGGCTCTATATAAGCACATAACGTATTTTTTTACAGAAGTTTTTAGTTAGTGAACTTCTATCCAAAAGCAAGGTCTTCACTAACTAAAAACTTCTGTAAAAAAATATGCTATGTGATTATATACGGCCCTATTCAATTGCCCGAACCGCAATTTTATAAGCCTGATTATCTATACACATATATCTGTTCTAACACCAATGAACAATTGTGAAATGGATTGTCTAAATGTAAATTTATTTAGGTCACTCCAAATAACTGAAAGCTGAAAACCTTTTTTTTTTATTTACAGATTTTCAAGTTTAGCAAAAATGCTTTACTCTTATTGCAACAGCACAGTTACAGAACTGAAACATATATTAAGGTTTGTGGTTGTTTAACGAATACATTTATTGGGTAATTGTCCATCTGCGCACAACCACATTGGACTAGCTACACAAAATAATTAATGAAAAAAAAATCACAAAGGCTAAAAACAATGGCCCCTATTTAATTGTCCAAATTGCAATTACATAAGCCCATAAAGGAGCACGTAAATCTTACTGATATTTTATTGGCTACTTTTAGCTTCTCGCATTCCAATTGCGAGTTACAGGCTCAAAAGCACAGCGGTTGTCAAAAAACGTAACTCAATCCTATCTCCTACTTTGATGTTTCAAGCCCATAAATGTTACCATTGCTAAAGACACAAAATCCATATTCAATTACAACAATTCAACAAGCCCGCAATTGCCTTCAAACCTGTAAATGGCAAATGTATAAAAAAAATTAGATGAGTACTAGACAGGACTTACAAGTGAGTTGAACACCTGTTTGTAACTGTAAAAGCAAATAAAAGCACACTACTGTACTTAAAAATAATGGGAAAGCAACAAAAGGCAATTTAATTATTTGCAAAAGTTTAAAGTTTGCAAATCTGCAGTAAAAAAATTGTTTTTATGTTTTACTTGCATCTATAGATAAGTAAGTGACATACCATCTGTGAGGTCTTTTATTGAAGTATTTATCTGGTCCCTTGCTTCTTCTGCACGGCTCTTAATGTCAACTGTTTCTAGTTCAGACGGATATGGTTTCTTGGTAGAATTAATGAATTCCTGTGAAGCATAAAATGTTCTATTTTACAAACCATCAAATATGCAGTATATTAATAATATTTTCAAAATCAGTCTTTTAATCTGAAAAGTCAACATGGGGGGGGGGGGGTCATACTCCACAGGGCATTCTACAGTGTAGATATTTGTTTTTTATTTTTGTTGCATATGCCCTTTTATCAATTACTGTAATTAGTTTTGCTTCTGTAGTGTATGGGATCTCTGTGGCCCTTGGGATTGGGGGGGGGGAGCAATGAAGAAGTGGGGTGGGCAATTGGAGGACTCAAGTTAGGAGCTGTACATTGTCCCAACCAGCTCTTTGTTGGGCTTGGACCAATCCTACACACAGGTTGACTTGGTTCTGTATCTCCGCAGACCGGAAATCTAAGAAAGAAACGGTTAGATTTCCTGTGTGTGGACAAATTCTAGGACAAACTGCAGATTCTCAGGCCAATTTACTGGGTTTCTGGACAAGTTGCAGAACGTATTCCTTCCCTCTAAATGAAACACACCATGCATATGTTCCCAAAGCAAAGAATTATCTTTATTTTTCAGTTCACCTTTTTAGAATACAAATAACAAAAAGTTAGTTGCCCTGAGCAATTATAATTTTACACTTTTTGGTGTCTAATTGTCCCTCCCTCACGTGGGCTATGACTTCCACCAAGGACATCCCACCATCCTATCTATCCCCTATTTAGATGCAGATGAGTCTACGGTTCCACATGTCAGAGACCTCTGGCCAGTGTCTGAGCACAGAGGGTGTTTGCCAGGGTACTGTAACACTGGAGACCAAGTGCCTGCGTGATAGGTCAGAGTCTAATCTGAGTGGGGAGCCATGGATCCAGGGTAAGCAGGTTTAGATCCTGGGGAGAGGGACCCCTTCTCATTGGAAAAACTAGCGTGGGGTAGTATACTGGCTTGAGAGCCTATGGTGCCCTTGAAGCTGGGAGAGGATGTTTCTTGTGCTCAGTGGTTGTGGGGAGAATGTAGTGTAGATGTATCTGTGCACCTATCCAACCTTCTCTCGAGTAGTGATACCGTTATTCAATCGGACAGGAGTCAGCTAGGAGGGTGAGGTATCTCTGGGGTGTATTAACTTTTGATGGCCGACCATGACTTTAAAAACATTTCTAATAATGTAAGCTCATTATTAGATTGTATGTTAGGAATGGTGCAGGTCAATCATGCTCCAATTAGTGGGTAACCTCGAGACAAAGGACCAAAGGGGTATCCCTTGCAAAGCACTTTACATCCCTTGACCTTTGTCTAGTGCAACAAAGTGTTTCAATTGTTATGTGAAAGCCTAGTTAACTATACTTGGCGACTTATTCAGATCATGTATCTCCCATTAAATTTCATGGAGCCTGGTCTACCTCTTACCACAAGTTTAAATGGTGGTGGTGCAGTTGCCAGGTCTAAAAGTACAAGTACAAAAATAGTTCTGGGGTCTGTGACAAGCATCAGCAATGCTTGTGACTCGTGGGGGGGGGGGGGGGGGGGGGGGGAGAGCTGCAGAGACATATAGGCAAGAGGAGCAGCAGCAAGGAGCAAGTAAGGTAAGCGACTAGTGCTTGAGTGAACTTAGGTGAAAGGGCATTGTTGGGGTGTATAGATGATGAAGATGGGTGAGTGCTTTGGAAGAGGCGTATCTGGGAATGAGGATTTTCAGCAGTGACTAGAGTCACAAAAATAATTAAATGTGAAAAAAAATAAAAAAAATAAGATAAGTCAATGACAAATGTAGAGGGTTCTGGGGAATAATGCATTGGGGTCTAGGGGGTTAACAAATTAAAATGGCCCATTATTTGGTGGTTATATCTGGGGGAAGAGATCCCTGTTAATATATAATATGAAGGACTAACAGCAGATGGGAGGGGATCTGGGGGTTGGGAAAATTATTGCTTTGGGAAGGGAGTTGCTTTGGGAATGGGTCTTGTGGTTAATAAATTAAGAAGGATCGGTGACATGAGGGCAGAGCATCACAGGCAATAGGGCGGTGAAGGTTAAAGTATATTCTTAAAAAAATAACAAGGATAGAGGTTGTGGGGAAGAGATCATGGAGAAGGAAGCAGGGGGGAACATAGTTAAAAGGGTCCAATTGTTAGGAGTGGATCTGGGAGGAAATGAAAAGAAGAAGGGAGCATGACAACGAGGGACCAGAAGCTGGGGAGGGAATTTGGGGGGGAAAATCGATGGAGAAAGGGAGACTTTGGGTGAAAAAATAAAAGTAAAAAGAGGGGTTAGCAGTTTTGGGGGGGACATTAATAGAAGCCAGTTATTGGGTAAGAGATGGGTGGGGGGTGCTGGGAGAAGATATACTTGGAGTTAAAAAAAATAATTCACTAGCTCTGCCACCGCTCACTCACACGCTTTTCAATTGTCACTAACATACTCAGAATTATCCACTAGAGGGCACCAATGTAAAACAGAAAGCAGAAACAGCATGATCGCTACTCCAGGTGTAACCATTTTTTTGCTGTGTAGACAGAATTGTTGTTTATGATAAAATTGTGAACTGATACCCTTAAATACAAAAACCAAGGTAAGTATTCAGGAGAACTTACCAAGCTTTAAGCTTTAGCTTCTGCTTTGAATTTATATTTCACATACAACAGCATTTTCTATTTCCAGTTATGATTAATTTCATTAATGAGACATTTATTTACAAATTTGCCCTTATTTTAAAATGTTGTTTTAAATATTACATTTGTGTCTGAACAATTAGAGAGTTTTAAAAGGATTTTGATTGGCACCCAGTGTTAACCCATTACCACATCCTTATATCCCTGATAGAATGAGGATGTACTATAGGTGATTGTATAAACTCAGGAGGAAGTGCAGTGAGAGGGCATATCAAAATATTTGTACAACCTAATGTACCCGAATATATGCCTTTGATTGAATGGCTCTCACTGATTACTGGACAGGTGGACACTATCATGCAGTCTAAGCTGAGTGGGAAGCCTTGGATCCAGGATAGGCAGGTTTACTGGGGAGAAGAACCCCTTCTAACTGGGGAACCTAGCGTGGGGTAGTGTAGTGGCTAGCGACTCTATGGTGCCCTGTAAGCGGGGAGAGGATGTCTATTGTACCCAGTGCTTGTGGGGAGGACAGAATGTAGGTGTGTCTGTGCCCTCGCCAACCTTCTCTCGTGTAGATGTACCTTTATTCAGTTTATTGAGTTGGCTAGGAGGGTGAGGTGGACCTCCATTGTATTCACTTTTAAGAACGCACATCAAAATATATGTACAGTCTAATTTGCCCAGATATATCACTGATCACTGGCCATGTGGACACTACCATGCATTTTTCCTTATTGGTTCATATAAACTATTTAGGTTTACCGACAATGTGTAGATTGGCCAGGACCATAAAGGCGGCGAATAATAGAAAAGCTGCTGCCTAGGTGATGCTCTGATTGGGTGTCTGAAACTCTGAACTGGAATTTAAAATTTGGCACTCTGGTGGTACTAAATTGGCTGAGGGGAAGCCATTAGGTTAACCACCTGAATGCGGGAAGTTTTAATGTTTCATGGGTCCGCCCAAGAAGGTGATGCTTCCAGGGACTTTTGTAACAACTCATGAAACAGCTATAATCCTTTGACTTAATACCTCACCCAGTAGACAGAAAGGCACCCCTTTTATTATCTGCTCTACTGTCATCAACAGTCATCCCTACAAACATTAATCTGACTTTTGTTCAAATTATTGTACGAATAAGACCTGTCCTATTTGGACTAATTTAATAACCTGGGCCTATTGGCCCCTACTTGACTTGTCTCTATGTTGCTACCACAAGCCCTTATCAGAGGAAAATCTTATCAGAGCAATCTACTATTATAAAACAAAATCTCAGACGAAAGATGTTAATATATGTCCGCAATCTGACTTTTCAACACAGTACTAATGTCTATAGCATGGGTGTATTTAGGTTTTATGCTGCCCTTGGCCATTTAGATTTGTGTGCCCCCCACTTGAAGCTCCTTTGTTCCCCTTTCTATATCTCAAATTATACGTTTATGTGTGTTTATCTACATATATGGTATGTCAGAAAGAGTCAAGTACATTTGCAGATGGAAACATTACTGCATGTAGACATTTCTGTGCATATACAAACATATATCAATATACTGGACAGCATCTCTACTCAGGCGGCCACCCCCTAAAACTATGCTGATCTAGGCCTGGGCCTAAGCAGATATACACCCCTGGTTTATAGTGTAATGCATTTCAATGGTACCGCAGAGCCAAAGATAAGACATAGTTTTTATGAGAGACCTCTTATGATGACAAAAGAAAACTTTCACTATAGCTAGTAAAACATACACATGTAGATGTTGCTCTCTTGGGGATAAACGTTCTCTTTTCTCATGACATCTGGATTTAAGTTAGATGCCTTCAGTTTAGTTTGGCTTCTGGTACAAAAAAATAACAAACAAGGAATTAGTGTGCATACAGAAAGGATGCAAAAGGAAAATGTGATCACGTGGGAGTCTACATTACAGCTTTTTTAGATTACCCTGTAAAGTCTGTTATAGAATCAGGAAAATAGTCCTATTCACTGCAGCAGGTCAGAAAAGGGGGGTCTCTCAAGTCTTCTTCAAATATCAGAAGAGGTCACACAACTACTATGTATTTAAACTCATCTGAATTTCACATCAATGTTTTTCTTTTGCAGCTATATATAATATAAAGTAAGCTCTCAGTTTAGTGCACCTTAACCTCTGTCTTTTTACAAATATCTCATTAAGAGCTCATTAAGAGCAGCGTAGTGCAAATATCTAAATTGATAAAAAAAAGTATTTAATAAGTTTGAAAAATGAGGTTCAGAAATTTGAATGTCTGTATTTTACTAGAGTATTTTGTAATTATCTTTTACAATTATTGAATGTTATAATAACAAGTGTGGTCATCATTCAAGCTAAAACATAGATTCTCCATTGCCAAATTTTTGTGTAATTGTAGTATGAATTCTATAATGAAATAAAAGAATGACTAAAATATGCACATATTAGTGATTAAGTACAGTTGTGCTCTAAAGTTTGCACACCCTTGGCGAATTGGTAATATATGTACCATTTTTAAAGAAAACATGAGTGAGCAGGCAAATCACATTTCATTTATTTCTTATGGGATTCATATTCAACTGTAGGTTATAACAGAATGGCACAATCCTAAAACAAAACATGGCAACAAAGAAAACAATGAAATTACCCTGTTCAGAAGTTTGCATACCCCTAATCCTTAATACTGTGTATTGCCCCCTTTAGCAATCTTTTGTAATAGTTGTTTATGAGGCCCCTAATTCTTGCAGGTGGTATAGCTGCCCATTCGTCTTGGCAAAATGCATCCAGGTCAAGCAAAGTCTTTTGTCGTCTTGCATGTACCGCACGTTTAAGATCTCCCCAGAGTGTCTTGATGTTATTAAGGTCAGGAGACTGTGATGGCCACTCCAAAACCTTCGCCTTTTTCTGCTACAAACACTGGAGAGTCAACTGGCCTAGTGCTTTGGGTCATTGTCATAATGGAAAGTCCAAGAGCATCCCATGCGCAGCCATCGTGCAGAAGAATGCAAATTGTCTACCAGTATTTTCTGATAACATGCTGCACTCATCTTGCCATCAATTTTCACAAGATTACCCTGTGCCTTAAGGGCTCACACACACCCAAAACATCAGTGAGCCACCACCATGCTTCACAGTGAAGATGGTATTCTTTTCACTATAGGCCTTGTTGACCCCTCACTAAACATAGCGCTTATGGTTGTGACCATAAAGCTCTATTTTGGTCTCGTCACTCTAAATTACAGTGTGCCCAAAGCTGTGAGGCGTGTCAAGGTGTTGTTTGACATATTGTAACCAGGCTTTTTTGGGGCATTGGCGCAGTAAAGGCTTCTTTCTGGGAACTCGACCATGCAGCTCATTTTTGTTCAAGTATCGTTGTATTGTGCTCCTTGAAACAACCGCTCCATCTTTTTCCAGAGCAGCCTGTATTTCTCCTGAGGTTATCTGTGGGATTTTCTTTGTATTCCGAACAATTCTTCTGGCAGTTGTGGCTGAAATCTTTCTTGGTCTACCTGACCTTGGCTTGGTATCAAGAGATGCCCACATTTTCCACTTTTTAATAAGTGATTGAACAGCACTGAATGGCATTTTCAATTTTTAACCTGTGTGTGTCACCTTGTGTGTCTGTAACAAGGCCAAACATCCAAGGGGATGTAAACTTTTGACCAGGGCCATTTGGGTGATTTCTGTTATCATTTTGATTTAAAAAGGAGCCAAACAACTATGTGATAAAAAATCGCTTTATATGATCACTATCCTTCAATAAAATAAAAACATTTTTTGCATGATCAGTCATATTTTCAAAAAAATGCCAACATTTCACAATTTCTGCCAGGGTACGCAAACATTTGAGCACAACTTTAGATAGTTGAATTGCTAGACTATGGCCCCCATTCAACTGGGCAAATTGTAATTACTGGGGCCCATAATGTAGTCAGTAAAAGTTACTAATATTCAATTGGCTACATTTTGCTACTTGCAATCCATTTGCGAGTTACAGGCTCAAAATCACTGCGGTTGTAAAATACGTAACTCTGTCCTATCTTCTCCTTTGATGTTCCAAGCCCGCAAATGTTACCAGTGCTAATCCATATTCAATTACAACAATTCAACAAGCCCGCAATTTCCTTCAAACCCGTAAATGGCAAAGGTATCAAACATTTCTACAAGTACTAGATAGGACTCGCAAGTGAGTTAAACACCTGTTTGTAACACTGCAAAAGCAAATATAAACACACTACTGTACTTTAAAATACTGTGAAAGTAATGTAAGGAATTAATTGCACAACAGTCTCAAGCTCCCATTCTGATTATTACTCTGCATAACAGAACCATACAGCCAATTTCTACCTTAGAGTTCTCAATGGAATGAAAAAGCTACACATTGCATTAAAGTTGCAATGACACCCACATATAAAAAAGAATGCCCCAATATCCTTCCAAAGTAGACTTTAAAAAATGGATACTGCATTTTTACACGTGCATGTGGTGGTTACTGCCTTATTGAGTTATATGTAAACATCATTCAATTTGCCTCGCCAGCTAAAGGGAGAACATACAATGTACACAGAGCAACACATCATTGTATTGTTTTTTATTTAAAAAAATCTGTGGAATAAAACTTATTTTAAATTCAGGATATAATGGTAACTGATATATCGGCAACAATAAGTGAG
Source organism: Discoglossus pictus (assembly GCA_027410445.1). Classification (NCBI taxonomy): domain Eukaryota; kingdom Metazoa; phylum Chordata; class Amphibia; order Anura; family Alytidae; genus Discoglossus; species Discoglossus pictus. Next base: position 186,068,799 of record CM050166.1, on the reverse strand, counting down.
AATTAAACACTTATTTTTGTAGACCCTGACTGCGGGTGTTTTGCATCTTAAAAGTTTTGGTGTATAAATGAGATATGTGCTGGAGAGGAGAAATCATTCAATTGAAAATCATCAATGTTTAATTTATCATTAATCATTAATTTTTAATCAATGTTTAAGTGGTTAATTAACAAAAGATTTGTAAACCAACAGTTTACCTTTAGAGACCCTGATACAGGAATATCAAATAATTTAATGTTGTGTATATACTGCATGGCTTGATTGGTGATGTATGCTTCCCTCCATTTTTGTTACAAATGTACAAATCCTTGTATTTTAAAATTGTTAACCTGGATACATCACTCATTTGGATAATACTGTAGAGCGTGCCACAAAACACACATATACTGTGCAAGCTTACCGTAGTGCAGTTCAGGCTGCTGTCTACATAGAGACGTTTCACTAGTTTCAGTGAGCATGTAGAACTAATTTTGGAGATATCTGAAGCAAGAGTCTGAAAACCAAAGTCACCATTTTGTACTTTTTCAAAGTGAAGAACCTGTTTGGATAAGAAATAATACATCTGATTAATAATTTCACATACATTTGTATGTAGATATGTATATATGGTTTCAAAAACAATCTAACACATTGCATATTATTTTTGTTATATCTAGTCTAGTGATTCATAAAATATATGTCTGCCATGCAAACAGCATGCCAGGGGCTGTCAGGGCTTGGCAAAAAGTTGATTCCCATATGAACAACATACATGTAAGTTGAATGAAAGCTTCACCATTCCTTTTGAAGAAGTAGACACAAACATATAAAAAATATACCTGTCTGTGGTTTACACAAGGCTGTTCATGGATTTTATTAAGATTAAGAGTGGATAGATTGTAAAGAATGTATGGGCCTATCCGTTTTATCTGCCATCAAAAAGTAAGTCATTTTGTATTGTACCAACAATGTTTTTAACGCATTGTTCCCATGTTTATATTGTTTTTAGTTTTTAATTTTGTATATTTTATCGAGAAAAAAGCAGTCTTGGAGCATGCAACTTGCATCATGGATTTTACAGCTGTTTTTTTTGTGTGTTCTATACCTCATAAATACTGTATGTTTTTTCCCCAAACGTCAGTGGTCTTCCACAAACTGCACATTTGTAAAGTATGTAAAAAAAATTGCAAAGATAGTGGCAGTGTGAGCTATGAATATAAAAAATTATTTCAGAGAAAATAAGCCTGAGTGGCTACTAATATTTATCTATCTGTGGAAGAAGGGAAGGTGGAGGTAGATTTATTAAATCATTGCACCCTTTAGAATCTGACACCAACCACCACCTACCACCAGCAAGGTTTGCTCTTTTCGAAATATAAGCACCTTTCTTACACACAAGACATTAACCAAAGTATCATATTTGCCTCTAGGGACCAGCAGAGAGATCAACCTTTTTTTTCTCATTAAAAACTAGTTTTACCATTTTCCCCTACTGTATTATGTTCTTTCAGACTCACTGTTTTCATTTTTGTCATTATACTGTAGTCTTCCAAGTCCAAATTCCAAAGATAAAAGAGATTATAACAAGATTAGCTTGTTTAAAGTTTGTTTGTCAAATATGCGTATTATTGAATAAAATATGAACAACATTATATTCCCATTCCACTATAGATGGTGGTCCTCAACAGGTTTGCAATGAACAGTTTGGCCTCAAGCCTAAATAAAAGCATTTATATTGTTTTGGGAAATTAGGGGCAGTATTCAATAGAAATACTTTAATATCCAATAGTATTTTAACATTATATGCACTAGAAAATATATCTAATATACCAGCACAAATCGGTTTAATCTCTTTATTAGTAGAGCATATCACCATATGACTCACTGTGACTCAGTTTTAGGTTTCCATCACTTCACTGGAGTCTGAGGGATGTGTTTCTATCTACTAGCAGAGGAAGGGGTGAGGAAGGAGGCAGAAATTATGGGAAGTGGTTATATAAATGATTCATATACCCCTGAACGTGCTCAGAAACAGAAAACTTGCAGCAACAAATGCAAACTCTTCTCTTGCAGAAATGTAAACTCCATTTTCACACACATAACATTTACCAAAATATCATGGATGCCTCCATGGAGCAGCAGAGTTAAAAACACTTAGACTCAGAGGCCCTCATTCAATTGTGATTTGGTCAATTGATTGGTGGTCTAAATAAGCACATAGCATATTTTTTTTAAAGAAGTTTTTAGTTAGTGAAAACCTTGCTTTTGAAAAGATGCTCACTAAATGAAAACTTCTTTAAAAAATATATGTTATGTGCTTATTTTGAGCCCTATTCAATTGGCCAAATTGAAATTGATTGAGGGCCAAAGGCCTTTAGGAAATGTACTCTCTGTAAAAATGTCCATGCAGCAACTGAAGCACTGAAGAGTTCTCTGACCACCAACATTCAACAGATGGAAGAAATGGGAGAGGGATTTCTTTAAATCTTATATAATATACCGTCAATAGTTTGTAAAATAAGTAAATGTAAATAATTGTGTAATCAAGTCTGTGATCTAGGTGCTCACCATGGCAAAGGTAAATAAGAATACTATTTAAATAAACTAAATAACCCACCTATAATTTATAGGCATTATGACTCATTACATAATGACAAACAGGTGGGATGTTATAATGTAATATTGGTTGACATTTGGTATGCCCACCACTTCTGTTCTTGTGTCGCACCAACAAATATTAAGGTGTTATTGGATGATGTTGAGTCCCTAAGGCCCTCATTCAATTGCAATTTGGCCAATTGAATAGGGCTCTAAATAAGCACATAACATATTTTTTTAAAGAAGTTTTTAGTTGGTAAGCAAGGTTTTCACTAACTAATAACTTCTTTAAAAACATATGCTATGTGCCTATTTAGAGCCCTATTCAATTGGCCAAATCGCAATTGAATGAGGGCCTAAGAAGTCAGAAACCATATCTTGGAGATTCCAGAGAATGCATTGTAAAACTATATGAATACTTCCAGACCATGGGGAATTGGCCCACTCCATTAGATCTTCATGGGCCCTATCATCACCCCCCGAACAGGGATCCATACTTATGAACATCCATTGGGGAAAAAAGTCTTAAGCTAGCAAACAGCTCTAAAAAGTAAATCAGCAACATTCTAGCCAATTGAGACCACTTTGTTGGTTACACTTTTTGCCTGCAAATTTAACCCTGCTTGCTAGAAAATGTGCCCCACTACAATTATTTCAGATTCTGAGTCTGTTTCAAAATAAGTTAAATATTGAAAATTTTATTTTTAAATCATTGAATGTGGATTTTATTAATTAATGTCTAATTAAAACTTCTAGCACCTGTTGTTAGATCGTTACTCTGGCTTGTTAATATATTCATGTCTGGTGTTTTTATTGTCATAGTAAATTGGTTTCACAACTTTCAACACTCACAAAACTTGAACACTAGCCACCAGGTTCTGGGCTCAGTGTACTTCATGACATGCCCCCAGGGGCTGATGTTAGGACTGATGGACTCCATATATTTGACCCATTGTATTGAGTATGGGCTGTTACTGCTTATAGATATATATTTCAAACACTAACAGCCTTATTAAATTGCTATTCAGTAAATTTAAAAGGGCTCTATTTAAGCACACAGCATATTATTTTACAGAAGTTTTTAGTTAGTGAACTTCTATCCAAAAGCAATGTCTTCACTAACTAAAAACTTCTGCAAATAAAATATGCTGTGCGCTTAAATAGAGCCCTTTTAAATGTACTGATTCGCAATTTAATAAGGCTGCTGATTTCCTGAAGTTATATAAGGGAAATCAGAGGAATGATGTTTTAGTTGGTTGTTTTGCTCCAGCTCAGCAGTTTTTCTCTGCGATTTAGATTGGATTTCTGTGTATGACCCAATTACCTGACTTCTGGATTTCTGATATTCTGTTAGTTTATGTCTGCAGCCTGGCCAGAACCACAGACTGTCTGACTAATCTATTTTACCACTCCCTATCTGTACTTTTGCCTTGGGTTCCCAGTACCTAGCCTGACAGAAACACACAGTAAAATATTAAATATCTCCAGTAGCAGTCCATCACACTGTTTAGACATTAAGTATAAATATAAAAATCCATTTAGTTTCAGTATACAATGTTGCATATAGTGCAGACTTACAGTATGTATCAAACTGTAATTATGTAAATGACATACCTTTTCCATCTCAGTAGCTGTGTTTCCTTTTGTGCCTTTCCATGCCAAAGCAACAGAGGATGAGGTACATAGTGGCGAGAAGATTACATTATCTGTCTTGTTCTTCTGGGACAGATTTTTGAATATGTCTACAGCACAAGCTGTATTTGCCAGACGAAAGGCATCCATGGTCTTGAAACACAAAGAAAATGAATGTAAGGATTACGCCATAAGAAAATTGACATAGACACATAAGCATTACATGGTAAATCCTAACTCTAAAAAAGAGTTAGTATAATCTTCAATATTAGCTAATATTAGTAAGTATAGTCTTCAATATTTTCTTTGTATAAAACGTCTTCCAAAACTAATGATTATCTTTTTCCATTCTCTTGAGGCATTTGAAAATGTATTAAATTTACAATTTACGGTTATCCTGATAATACAATCAATATACCATATAATGGTCGATATGCCTGAGAAGAACAAGAATGATGTTTCTCAATCCAATGGATTCCTGATTTGCATCATTGTTTAATATTTATAAAATATCAACAGCTTACATACTAATGGTTTGCAAAAATGTGAAGACAAAATGCTGCATATTAGAACCCTTCCCTCACAGTGCCTTCCTATCTGATCTCTTCCCTCTTTTGCTTCATTGACCCCTCTTTCTCACCTTGCAGATTTTTCTACCCAAGTACACTTTACCCACTTTCTGGCCTATCCACTCTTGCCCATATTTCTGTCTCTCTCACTCCTTTTAGATAGTAAGTTTGTGAGTATTCAATGTTATAAGGTGCTGTGTGAAAAAACACTCTCTTCATTTAGTTTTCGTTGTGACTCAACATTTAATTTAGTTTTGCACTTAACCCATGTGTAGCGCTATGGAATATGTTGGCACATTATAAATAAAAGATAATAAAATAGAATTATGGTAAGTGTTTTTTCAGCAAGTTAAAGGAGGTGTGAGTTTATCCAGATACCTGGATACTTAGCCCTTATAGAGTCTGAGTATGATAGATATTACTTTTCCCCGCTCTCCCTCTCCCGTGTATCTTCCCCCCCCCCCCTCTCCCTCATGTCTCTTTCCCTCCCCCTCCCTTATCATCCTCCTCATTTTCCAATAGCAAGACATTAATTACAGAGTTGGAATGAAAACCATAGACCCCTTACACAAAACATATTTATGAGAAAAACACTTTGTATATATATTTTGGATGCTAGCATGTGATATTTGCTAAATAGGTAATAAAATGACAAAGCAAAAAAAAAACAGTAGTATTACAAATACACCAAATTTTTTAATTATTTAATCAAAAGTCTTGGACCTTTCCTTTATCACACCGGGCCACACCTCCACTGAGCAAGGACTTTGTGGAATTTGTTCTAAGGATCATGGTTAGGGTTTAGGTTTTATGGTTTAGGATTAGGGTAGTGGCAGATAACAAGCTCTACATAGTAAAACAGTGTCGTCTGTAGCGGTCTGCAGGTGGCTCGGAGGTGGCAGATAAAAGTCATTATAGATGTAAAATTCCATGAATGATAACTATTGCTAGCAGGTTTGAGGTAGAACTGGGTTTTGTCCTGAGAAATTACTTTTATTAGATTATTCGAAGACAAGCCATGCTCTTCTGTGAGTGAAATTCAGAAGGACACTAGAACAGCATTATGTAGGACTTTCCTAGCAAAGCCAATATTTAAGGCTGATATTACTGGTGTCTCACTGTAGTTTTGATTTACCACAATCTTATACAACAAGCATTTAAGGTATCTTGTTGAGTTTTAGTGGGAGTAACCCAATAAATGGCTGAAAAATATTTGGCTAAATATTTGAATTTACTTGTGTTTTATAAAGATAGATAGATAGATCCTGCAGAATGATTTTATTGTGCGCACAGATACATTTCATTTGCATCCTTTTTACTTGTTCAGATATTAAACAATTATTGAAGTAGCATGGCACATAGCCATGACCAAATCCAAGGAAACTGGGTGTGAACTGTAGGTAGATTAAATGCTGAACTATGCACATGATAATATTTGCCCATGATTATTTCTAATTATTTTCAGCGTTGGGTCACACTTCAGTCTGCGATCTCCCCTTAACCCTATCAGTGCCTACCACATTAAATTAACTTGATTGGCTGCCTGGGCCTCATTTAAGGGAGTGCACTAATTCAAGCAGGTTAGGAAATCATTCTACTGGAGTCTCTATTGGCAGGATAAAGAAAATCCCCATGCGATTCACCAGAAAACAAAAACAAAAAGTAATGTTTAAACCCCTCTTCCTATACTTATATCACCTCAAAGGACATAAGGAAATAATGTGGGAGTTAAAAAAAACTATAATGTATTTTTTTTTTTTTTTTTTTTTTTAATTAGGGACGTCGATGTGGATATTTGTTTTGGCCAATCACAGGCAGCTAATACATTGTATCAAAATGTAATGGCAATTTGTGCAACAAGGCGTAATGGAATGTGTAGTCCCCTGCATAAGGAAGCAAGAAGGAGCCCAGACAATTGTTCTGTGGATCTCTGCACTTTGCTTCTGTTGGCTTTAAGGTTAGTATAGGGTTAAACATTTACCCAAATGCAGTGTTTCTATTGGTAGGTACACTATACCTATGTGAGCAGCTCTGGGGGTGTGGAATCCAAATGTAATTTTTAAATAAAATAAATCAGTTTGCATATAAAATACATTTTTTCCATAGGAGTTAACTAAAAATGGATAATCAGCCCCGAATAAGATACATAAATTTAAAAAAAATTAACCAGAACTTTACCTTTGCTGAGGAGCGATGATGTTAGAAGCTGAAGAGGAGCAAAGGAATTATTGTTTAGAAGGGGAGTCACCTTATATTAAAACATCAGGTAACTCCAGTTCTGGTGATCAATGTTTTTTTGTCCCTTTCTAGATAATTCACTAGCACTCGATTTAGCAAAGCACTTGTCCAGCATTGTCTGTTTCTGTCTATTTTTTTTTTTATTGTATGAATATAAGAGCATTTGATGAAATGTTTGATGAACATTAACTGATAAATACAGAAGTTCCACTGTATGTGTGTGTGTATATATATATATATATATATATATATATATATATACTAGCTACTTGCACCGACGGGACTAAAATTGTAAGCCTGGCGGTAATGCTGTTTGCCACGCAATTTGAGCACCTTTGGCATTGGGAGCCCCGCGCTTAGCACCTTTGGCGCTCATTGCGTGGCTCTCCCCTGTCTACTTCTTCCCTTGTTTTTCATTTCCCCCCTCTTCTCCCTCCCTCCCTTGTGTCTCATATCCCCCCTCCCTCCCTTGTGTCTCATCCCCCCTCCCTCCTTTGTGTCTCATTTCCCCCCTCCTCTTCCTCCCTTGTGTTTCCTTTCCCCCTCCTTTCCCTCCCTTGTGTTCCTGTTCCTTTCCCCTCCTCTCCCTGCCTTGGGTCCCCCCCCCCTCCTCTCCCTCCCTTTTGTCTCTTTTCTCCCTTCCTCCTCCTCCCTTGTTTCTCCTTTGTCCCCTCCTCTCCCTCCCTTGTGTCTCCTTTGTCCCCTCCTCTCCCTCCCTTGTGTCTCATCTCCCCCCTACTCTCCCTCCCTCATGTCTCAATTCCCCCCTCTCTGCCCTCTGTGTCTCCTTTCCCCCTATCCCTCTCCTGTGTCTCCTTTCCCCTTCTCCCTTTCACCCCTCTACCTCCCCTGAGTCTCCTTCCCCCCTCTACCTCCCCTGTGTCTTCTTCCCCCCCTCTCTCTCCCCTGTGTCTCCTTTCCCCCCTCTCTCTCCTCTGTGTCTTCTTTACCCCTCTCCTGTGTCTCCTTTCCCCCTCTCCCTCCCCTGTGTCTCCTTTCCCCCTCTCCCTCTCCTGTAGCTCTTTTCCCCCCTCTCCCTCCCTTGTGTCTCCTTTTCCCCTCTCCCCCCCTCATGTCTCCTTTTCCCCTCTCCCCCTCGTGTCTCCTTTTCCCCTCTCCCTCCCCTGTGTCTCCTCCGGCCTCTCACTCCCTTGTGTCTCCTTTCCCCTTCTCTTTCCCCCCTCTCCCTCCCCTGTGTCTCCTTCCCCCTCTACCTCCCCTGTGTCTTCTTTCCCCCCTCTCCATCTCGTAGAGAGAAGGACAGGGGAGAAGAGGGAGGGAGAGAACACAGAAAGATGGAAGGAGAGAGAGAAGCTGTGCATATCAAGACTCATATTGCTGTGCATGGTGAGGCTTGTAATATGTGGCTAATCCGAGCATCGTGGGGGGGGGAGAAGGGGGAAGAGACAGGGGGAAAGAGACATGGGGGGAGACACGGGAGGGAGAGGAGGGAAAAGACGGGGAAAGAGACACAGGGGAGGGAGAAGGGGGAAGAGACAGGGGGGAAACAAACACAATATATTTTTAAAAAATAATTTCTACTTGCTCTGTTTTATTCTTAAAAAAGACCTGTTGTTAAAAGAGATCTGCCTCTCTACAAACAGTCATTTAAAAAAGTCATCATTTACCAAATAAAACCAGCCTAAACAGTTAAAAAAATATTCAAAAGGGTGCACCAAGGGGTTATGGAAAAAACATCATACTAAAAAAGCCCTTTTTGCAATCGTTTTTACATTTGTCCCAGTGCAAACAGGAACATGCCTGCTGTTCTGCTGAGCTTGCACACTTCCCGTATTCAGCTTGCAGGTCTTTCTTTTCAGCAGAAACAACACTGTGTATAAAAGAATATTTTTATATAATTCTACATTTAATTTTGCTGTTTTTGGTAGCCAGCAATGCTTACTATATATAAATAACTTGATTGTTATATGTATGGAGTTTTTTTTGGACCTTACAGGACCCTCAAAGGAGTTGACTTATATGTGTAAGGATGTATGTTGATATGTTGGTTGCATCAGAAATTTAAAAGTTGTTTTATATTTTCTTTCAACTTTAAATAATGTAATAATACATTGAAAAAAACTAGTTGTATACTCTCTTAAATTACAAATAAAGGGAATAAGTTAGTAAATTAAGAATATTTCATATGAAGAAATTGAGAAAAGCACTCAATATTTATTGGTAAAAACTACATTTAAGTAGTCAAGGCTGCATAACAGGATGGGTTAACATAAGGGTGGAAAAAGGCAGGAAATTGGGATGGTAAGGTATCATGCAACCTCAACATCCCTTCCTCCCTTCCAAAGGTTTTTTCTGATGACATCCTCTATGACATTAGGTGACATCATTCATGACATATGATATAAATAATGACATCACTTATGACATTACATATAGTATGAAAAATTACTATAAAAAAAACGTACTCATCCATGATATTACTAATCACAGCACACTAGAACACCTATGATGTCACATAATGCATTTATAAGTGCATACATACTTGAATTATTAACTTCTGAACATGATTAATTAAATATATATGGCTACAAATATTTTACTTGTTAATTGTTAAACTTATATGTATATATGTCTGCTTCTTTAAAGCCCTCTAATAAAAGTTGTATTTTCTTTAATTATTACAGGATTGTTAACTTTACAGCTAATATCCCTTTATCAAAGAATCAAGATGTAAAATTGTATTTCATCATGTACAGTATATACCTTTAGTGTTTTCTCTGTAAAGGTGGTTCCAAACATTTTCTCAAAGCCCACCATACAGACCAATATTTAGGTTTAACATTGTGTCAAAATAAGTGAGTATTAACATTAATATTCAACATATTGTGGAACCTATATTTGCCTTATTTGTGTATAGTCATGGTCGGAAACCCCATTAGGACAACTAGTTGCCACATTTTGAACTTAAAAAAAGCTTAAAAAATGGTTCCTGGTTTAACAAAAATGGAATTCAAACACTAGAACAAGAAAGTTACAACAGGAAAGGGAACTTTCTGTTAGACAGTCACAACTGGGAACTGGTGAATTTGAGAGAAGATATTGCTAGAAGATATAGATAGATATAGTGCCTTGCAAAAGTGTTCACCCCCTTGACTTTTTACCTTTTTTGTTACATTACAGCCTTAAGTTTAATGTTTTGTTAATCTGAATTTTATGTAATGGATAAGAACACAATAGTCTAAGTTGGTGAAGTGAAATGAGAAAAATATATACATAAAACTATTTTTTAGAAATAGAAAAAAGAAAATTGGCATGTGCGTATGTATTCACCCCCTTTGTTATGAAGCCCATACAAAGCTCTGGTGCAACCAATTACCTTCAGAAGTCACATAATTAGTGAAATGATATCCACCTGTGTGCAATCTAAGTGTCACATGATCTGTCATTACAAATACACACCTTTTTTGAAAGGCCCCAAAGGCTGCAACACCTAAGCAAGAGGCACCACTAACCAAACGCTGCCATGAAGACCAAGGAACTCTCCAAACAAGTAAGGGATAATGTTGTTGAGAAGTACAAGTCAATGTTAGGTTACAAAAAAATATCTAAATCTTTGATGATCCCCTGGAGCACAATCAAATCTATCATAACCAAATTTAAAGAACACGGCACAACAGCAAACCTGCCAGAGAGATGGAAACTCACGGACCGGGCAAGGAGGGCATTAATCAAAGAGGCAGCACAGAGACCTAAGGTAACCCTGGAGGAGCTGGAGAGTTCCACGACAGAGACTGGAGTATTTGTAAATAGGACGACAATAAGCCCTTACGCTCCATAGAGTTGGGTTTTATGGCAGAGTGGCCAGAAGAAAGCCATTACTTTCAGCAAAAAACAAAATGGTACATTTTGGGTTTGCGAAAAGGCATGTGGGAGACTCCCAAAATGTATGGAGGAAGGTGCTCTGTTCTGATGAGACTAAAATTTAACTTTTCGGCCATCAAAGAAAACGCTATGTCTGGCGCAAACCCAACACATCACAGCAACTTTGCCAGGAGGAATGGGCAAAAATCCCGGTGGTAAGATTTGGCAAGCTCATGGAGACTTATACAAAGCGACTTGGAGCTGTGATTGCCGCAAAAGTTGGCTCTACAAAGTATTGACTTTAGGGGGGTGAATAGTTATGCACATTGACTTTTTCTGTTATTTTGTCCAATTTGTTGTTTGCTTCACAATAAAACATTTTTAAAAAATCTTCGAAGTTGTGGGCATGTTCTGTAAATGAAATGATGCAAATCCTCAAACAATCCATGTTAATTTCAGGTAGTGAGGCAACAAAACACGAAAAATGCCAAGGGGGGTGAATACTTTTACAAGGCACTGTAGATAGATAGATAGATAGATTGGAAGTTGGGGGGGGGGGTGTAGGGAAACTGGGAAAAAAACATAAATTAAGGTTTGTTTAGATGAGAAATAGGAATGCCTCCAGAAAGACTGACAGCAAGAGCAGTAAGCAGAGGGCAGATCAGAAAGAGGGTTAACCCTTCCCAAATTCATCTGTGCAGGGAAATGACTGCTAGAAACTCACAAATATGTTTCTTGGGGGTTAACAAATGGCAGATTACATTTCTGAAAGAGACTAAAACCATCAATCTTTCTGTTCACAGAGTTTGGACGGCCGTTCCAGCAGATGCTGTAAATTATGGGGCAGTCTGCAGTGTGTCTGTAAACAAACCCAAGACTGCAAATATTTAACTGTTTTTAGTTTAATAAAAAAAATAGATCACTTTAACATAGAATCTTGTGCTCTTTCACACAATGAAGAGCGCTTATAGTGAGGTAAATGGCCCTTTAGCACTTTTTTATAACATACTCACAAATATAAAGTATATATTCATTTTTTCACTTAGACACTTCCCTATTACTGACACGCAGCAAGTTGAACCAATTCATCCCAATAAGCAGCAGTGGTTTCTTTTTATGTTAATTTTAAATCAAAGGTGTTTTTAATAAATCAATAAAAGTTATTTTTTAACTCACGTTTTCTTTATATATGAGACAGAATTTGCTAAAGTTGTGCCAAAAATTTTTTATTTTCTAAATTCTTTATTGTTGGATTTTAATCAAGACTGTTTTATGAAATCAGTTTAAGTATCAGCTTTATATTACTCCCATGGTATATTTATTAAGCATGAGAAAATGTATGTTCTTTTTTTCCATTCAGCATAGCTAGACACACCCATATGATTAAGAAACACAACATTCCCTGGAGACATTAAACATAGCAAAGATTAAAATATTAAGTAGATTGGTTTGTGAATGCAAAGTCTGCAGTAGGCACAGCTACTATTGCAAATAAACTCTGTATTTCATTTTTGCATAATAATTAGCATAAGAGGGGGTTTATGCAAACTACAGTTTTCGCTCTCTTTCATTTACCATATTCAACTCACTAAAAACATTGGAGCAAAAAATGAGTGTAATTAAGAGATATTGTATACACCCAATATAAGCTGAAATGAGGCGTTGATTATTTATATAATGATATAAAGCTAGCATTACCCAGCTGTCCCAGTTCCAGTTGCTGACTCCACAAAGAGGGTTCTTCATCTCAGCACTTTTAACTAATTATCCAGTGATTTTAATGTTGTAATAATTTTTTTTAAATCATAATTAGCATTTTTGCAAAACATACCTCATGAGATTCTGAACCTGGATTTTTTAATACATGGATTTAATAAATGTTCAACGCAGTCTCATTTTACTATAATAAGTAACATTTATAAAGGACATGCAGCCTTATTAAATTGCAATTTGGCAAATTCTCAAGAGCTCTATATAAGCACACAGCATATTTTTTTTACAGAAGTTTTTAGTTAGTGGAGACTTTGCTTTTGGATAGAAGTTCACTGACTAAAAACTTCTGTAAAAAAAATATGCTGTGTGCTTATATAGAGCCCTTTAGAATTTGCCGAATCACAATTTAATAAGGCTGTTTATGTCTTAGACAGTCAAAGTTATAGCTTCCATTAATGTATATTTGCATTTCATTTGTAATAAATGAATGGCTGTATTTTCTTTATTTTACATACTAAAACATGTGGTCCATTATCAAATCTGCTTGTTCAAAAGTGTAAATTCTAAATAAATGGTCCTAGACATACGTTATCCTAAACTGCCCATGCAGAGCATAGGCAAAATGTATCTCCTCCTGGATGTTAGCTTTCCTGGGCCTGCTGCTGATCCCAAACTTATGATCACTGCATATTACCCACAATGCTTTCCCTCATTATAGTATGCTCACATGAACAATTGTTAATGACATATTTTGTTATGTCTTCACCATCTAACTGATTAGACTTTAAAGGCACTAATTAGTTAACTGTCTTTCATTTCCAAAACCAGAGTTCAAATTTGATTAGCTTTATTGATTATTATGATTACATTTCTTTATAGTGTACAATAATAATCTGTTATTAATATTACATATATTCTCTATTAGATTAAAATGGCAAACCACATGACTACCGAATGCCTTTAAATTCAGAATTGTTAAAACTTGTGGATATGTTAATATCTAAACTCAGCAAACTCGTTGATGTATGCACAATACATAGAGCTGTTTAATTAAGATGCTTGATTAAGATGGTAGAGGTGTCCTCATTGTATCTCTGGCACCTCTCTATAAATGAAAATCCAATTCGATTATTACATTATTTCTTTAACAAGGCTGCTTACCTTTTATTTCCAGAGAGGTAGAAGTAACCCACAGTGAGATACAGAGCAGAAAGGAATATGCAGATGTTGTTATGCCCTTAAGAGGTGAAATAATCTGTGCTCCTACCTGAGCAGACGTGCCACTCCCACTACAATGTACGAAGGCATGTATGAGTCAGTTCTTTCTCTACCCTTCAAAAATCCTAATTATTGGCAGTTCATATACAAAAGCTGTAGGGTAGTGGCTTAATGTTGCTTCAACCCAGAAAAAAGAGAACATGCCCACGCAGGAAATCGGTTGTTTTTGGCTACAGTCTCCTAAAACACAGGCAACTGTCCAATTATCTGCACAGTCATCGTCTTATTGTACTTGAGAATTCACCTCCATGTAATTTAATTGAGCGAACAAATGGAAGGCATTGTCATTTTCTGTGCAAGTTTAATATACGCTGTAATTTGGATACATAGAGGCATACTCTATTTATATTGCAGCTGCATCATGAATGAAGTAAACTTACCATCTACAACACTGATTAAGTCATTGCTGATTTTGTTAATTAAAGGAGGCCTATAAGATACCTTTAAAAAAATGAAATAGGGACACACGTCTTTGTAACCAGATATACATTTTGCTATGATGTAGGTGGATTGAGTTTTAAAAATATTAAATAGATATGTTCATATGTTTGCGCTGCTCTAACACATATGTACCGGTATATGCAAAAACAGATACAATCCTAGAATCTTGTTTTCTCCAGAATTACTGTCAAAAGGGTACTGCAGAAAAAAACAGAGAAAAAAAGAGGGACATTGCCACCCTAAAATAGAGGGATTTGTATTTAAATGTGGGACTGTCACTGCAAAAGGTTTAGATTTGGGGCACTTCAAGGGACAGCTGAATTTTTCCCTTGAAAGAACAACAGTTGAAAACTATGCTATGAGCAAGATTTAATAAGGTTAAAGAGACCACTCAGATTATTCACTGCTTGTTCCCCTGTAGCGCATGTTCAGTTTGGAGAGATGATGGAGAACCTTGAGAAATCTCTCTTGACAATTTACATTTTGGGTAAAGAATAGTTTAATAGTAATGCTAAGTATTAAATGGTTCCAGTTTATTACATTATATTAGTATGTATACTCTGGTTGCAATGATTTATTGTTTGAATGTATATAACATTTTTTTTTATTATACAGTATAATAGCCACCCTCTTCTGGATCGCTACCTTGTCGTGGTGAAGGGGCTTGTATACTTCAATAAAGCTGAGAGCTAAAACATATGGGGTCATCCAAGATGGACAGGTCATAGCAGAGAGGTCAGACAAATCACAGTCTACTGGAGAAGGAGCTGGCAACCCGCTCTAGTTTAATCTTTGCCATGAAAATGATCAGCACAATGAGACACAAGATGTACCTGGCATGCTGCTGTCCATAGGGTCACTGAGAGTTTTACATGACTGAAAGACTGAACAACAATAATAGTCACATAACACATGGGATAAAGTATTTCATTTTTAAATTGAAATATTGGATTAAATATTATATTAAAGTTAGAAAATGATGATGTAATCAGTTAACAAAATATTTAAAATGTTTCAAAATATAAAGGTCCCTAACAAAAATATATTCCCCATTTTTTGGGAGAAAACATATTTTCTCATGATTACTTTTTATACAGAGGCTGCAAGACTCTGGGCTAGCCCTGTCCTTTGTCACAGGAAAAAACAAAACACCTTCTCCCAGTATCATACTGAGTATAGCTGCTTAGTGTTGCATCTGTACAGTGTAGAGCATATACAATCACCTTAGGGCCATACAGCCACAAGTTGTAGTCATCTTTCAATAAGAAGAGCCCAAAGGAAATGGAAGTTTGCTATTGCAGTGCATTGAGTAGTTGCTGCTGTAACCATTGTGTTTCATTAATGCAGTGATAATTTCACCAATGATGCATCATAAAGTCAGACATAATTACCCAACTGTTTTTATATCATTTCATTAACCTTGAGGTTTATGACTAACAGGGCATTATCCTAGGGGATAAATAATACAAACCAGTCTGAGTGGAGAACATACAATCTGAGCTTGCAGAGTGATGTGTCTTACATTACAAATGAGCTAAGTTGTTCACTCATTTCTCATACATCACATGTAGACTATATGTTGCAATACTGGATATCCTCAATTGTTCCTAATTTCCATGCTGTTTTTTGCCCTTCTCCAATGTATATCTGTGATTGTTTTCTTCCACTTCTTCATCTGAAGCTGGAAATGTTTATACAAGAATTAGGGTTCTATGTGGGGGGAGTTTGATTCTAAGAGAGGGGTGTGTGTGAGAAGAAAGAGTAAGGTGTGGCAAGGAGAAACAATAGATGTGAGATAAAATAAAGGAATTAGAAAAACTGCTCTCAAAAGTTATGTGTTAAAGAGAGAACATGGATTTAAAGCAGTAAAGAAAAAAAAGGTGAAGTTGTAAAGATTGCATGGGCCCTTAATAACTCACTGGAGAAGTGTTGCAGATAAAGATAAATCAAACAGCAAATCAGGAACTATTGATTTCAATTTGCTAGGTATAACATTTTAGCATTACAGTACTTTGCATGAGAACCAGCCATCATGGCTCAAATCCAGTGCTACTGTCTAAGAATGTTACATTATTATGACCACCTCCCACTTTCGATGTCAGTAGCTCATAGCCAATGAAATATGGCACGTGTCGTGAGCTGGCTTGGTGGGTATATTAGGTGACATGTAGACAATCTAAACATATTATCCATCGCTGTCATAGGTAAAATGTGTTATTTATCTGTTTTTGAAAAGGGGATGATCTTTGGCTTTCAGGCCAAGGGTGGCAGTGTTTCTAAAACAGCGCAGTTTGTGACCTGTTTGCGTGCTGCTGTGGTTAAAGTGTGCAGTGACTGGACAAACTACAGCATTGCAAATAGAGGCATAGAAACTGCAGAGCACCAAGTGCCATTGATGTCAGAGGTGAACATTGGCTGTGAAGGTGTGTGAGGTCCAAATCACACGCTACAGTTGAACAACTCACTGTCCAGATGAACCAGGGAGCTACCAGACAGTGTCTAAAACTACAGCACTGCCAACCCTGTTGCGTATATGGCTCAGAAGCATACAGCTGGTCACTTCACCCATGCTGACGAGGGTTTATCATCAGAAACCGCATTAATTTGCATGACAGCACTGAAAGTGGACCTCTTCTGATTGGCAAAGGGTTGTTGTCACTGATGAGTCACATTTTCTCCTCCAGCAGCTGGACAGACGTTGGTGTGTTAGGCACAAAACCGTTAAGAACAAACACTGCAACCATTGTTGGAAGAACGCAAGCTGGTGGCGGCATCATTATCGTCTGGGGAATGTTTTCTTAGCATTATCTGAGTCCACTCATACCACTGGAAGGCATTCTCAACCGATTGTGTTATCAATCCATCCTTGCAGATTAAATACACCCATACAGGTTGACTGTCTTCCATGGGGAGGGTGAGATCTTTCATCAGGACAATGCAACATTTCATACGGCCAGAATTGTACAGGAGTAGTTGAAGGAGTACGATGAAGACTTCCATGTACTTTCCTGGCCTCCGAATTCCCTGAAACCTGGACCTCATTGAGCTCCTGTGGGACCACCTCAGTCTCCATATTCGTCATATTGATTCTCCACCACGCACTCTTCAGCAGCGCATTCCTCATGGCTCCAGATATCCTTGCTTATTGACTCACTATCACACCATGCTGCACACAGTGGTTGTTACGGATATTAGCTGGTGGTCATAATAATGTGACTGACATGCTTCTTCCATGGGGCTCGACAAGAACCTAGTTCAAGCCTACCCCAGCAGGACTGTGTAGTTCTTACTACCTCTGGTACAGAAGATAGCCTCAGGATATCAGTAACACCATATAATCCCTTAGAATTAGGATTAATGCATAGAATGACACTTACACCTTGTCTATGTAAGCACAGATATCACTGTATACCTTTATTAATTGGCACATTTTATACAATTCTCTGGCACACAGGCTGGCCAATCAGTAAGCCATATCCCTAAATAATAGGCTGCCCCTGCTTACTGGGAAAACCATGTACCTCAGATCAAATCAGATTTTTTATCTCATCCTGTTGATTATATTTAGGTGGGATGAGTGAGTTATCCCAGATAACAACATTGTAACATAATAGGCTGCCCCCCGCTTACTGGGAACCCCTGTACCTCTGATGAAATCAGATCTTTAATCTCATCCTGTTGATTATATTTAGGTGGGCTGAAAAAGTTATCTCCAGATAACAACATTGTAACATAATAGGCTGGTGCAATAGCCTGCAGTCTAGCTAATATGTTTCTTTACAACAATTCCTATAACATGAAACCAACTACATAAACCAACATATATACATTATAAAAGTGTAATCCTATTTTAACCATAAGCACTAAGAAATACATAACCATAATAATAAAAACAGGGTAACTAACTCTGGCCAGTCAGGCCCAGGCCATAGTGTAAAACAGTCCAGTCAGGCACTGGGCATGACAGATATATATATATATATATATATATATATATATATATATATATATATATACACTATGCACTTTTGGGTGTGGGCGCAAGCATTGGCGCGCATTTGTCGGTGCGCATTCCTCCGGGGCGCTAAAATTATATAATTAAATATATAGGCGCCCCAAAGGAATGCGCCCCAGACAAATGCGCGCCAATGCTTGCGCCCACACCCAAAAGTGCACCTCTTCAGTAGCGTGCCTGTCAATAGCACGCCCACTCACAACCCTCATGCAGCACACACAAATGCACGCCCGTCAATAGCGCACTCGTGGGCGCTGATGTCTGGCTTGCTACAGGCTGCAAGAGGTAAATAGGTCATCCAGTGCAGGATTGTAGTTGTAACACAGGGTGCTGTGTAAGTGTGTGTCTGGTGTGTGAGTGCAGTGGTGGTTCTTCCAGATAACCAGAGACTCCCAGCCAGCACCTAGACCCCTCTGCTCCTCTCAGATCCAGTCCTACAAGCAGGGCTTTGCAAACTGTACTCATGAGCCAGCAGTCTGCAGCCATGGACACTTCATCCTCCTCATCCTCATCTTCCAAGAACAAGAAGTGCAGCTCAGGCGACCAAAGAAGCCCCCTATTCTTACTCAGCTCTGATAGTGATGGCAATCCAGAGCTCCCCTACCAAGAGACTCACCCTCAGATCTACCAGTTCTTACAGGCCTGATTTCCCTTCTCTAGAGGATCTTACATGGGCTGGAAAAACTCTGTGCGCCACAGCCTGTCACTTAATGAGTGCTTCATTAAATTGCCCAAAGGACTGGGTAGACCAGGCAAGGGGCATTACTGGACCATATATCCGGCCAGTGAATTCATGTTTGAGGAGGGCTCTTTCAGGCGGAGAGGATTCAGAAGAAAATGCCAAGCCCTGAAACCCATGTACAGGATGATGAATAGCATATGGTTCAGCACTTCTATATTACCACAGGGCTTTTATTTCCAAGCACCACCTGCTTCCCTTTCTTGCCATAGTAATGGTTATAACATAGACATAATAACAAACGCTATGGCTGGAGGCTACGATGGCTTGAGCGGTAGCCACCATGTCCCATACATGTCCCCTAATCCTGGCTCCACATACATGGCCAGCTGCCCTGTGTCCTCTAGTGGTGACTATGGCCCTGACAGCAGCCAGTAGCCCTGTGCCTTCTTCCCCTGCCATGGCCAGTGCCATGGAGTGCCACTCGCCATACACCAGTCCTACAGCTCACTGGACATCTTTGTATTACATATTATTATTGCATCATCTAGTCCACTACTGAATGCCTGGGGCTAGTTCTGCACTTAGCTCTCACATAATATGTCCTACTTTAGCTGTTTTATTTTGACTGGATAATGGTTTAAAAATGTATACCTAGAATGCAAAAGGATATTGTTGAGGCAATAATATAAAATGACCCAATAATTAAGTACACCGACTTCAACAGTTCATTCATTCATACACACACAACTCACAATCTTATATATACATACATATAACTCAGAGACACACTTTAGTCTATGCCTAGTTTAGTATATCTATCATATGAACATAATGTAAAGTCTTACATTTTAAAATTATATAGTGCACCGAAGGACCACAGGAGCTGACACTCCATATGCCCAACAGTCTGATGGCCAGATTCAGCCTGTAGAGTGCCCTGACATCAGTGCAAACGTGCGTGCTATTTATGGCCGCCCTTTTGTGTATGTGCGTGCATGCGTGGGTGTTCATTTGTTGGCGCGCATTCCTCAGTTGCGCTATAGTCATTCTACTATATATATATATATATATATATATATATATATATATATATATATATAGAGAGAGAGAGAGAGAGAGAGAGAGAGATACCCTCCAAATAACCGTAATATGCAAATAGTATAGTATACAGGTCATCTTAGCTTTGTAACACTGCTTTTTGCTTTTTTAGCCAGGACCCAGCAGAAAAAAATCTACAAACTTTCATGTTATCATTTCTAAAGTTCCAATAGCTGGATTCTATCTATCTCTTGTCATTTCAGTTCGCAATGCAATGCAAATTAAAGTGTCTATAGTGTCCATAATCCTATCTAAACTGAACCTCACTAGATCTACTTCAATGTGTCGTAGTAGACTAGATGAGAGATTCTCTGTGGCCATTATGAAATGTTATCATTAAGGCCTTATGGTGAATCACAGTGTTACCACAAAAATATGTTTTTTATGAGGTCTTTGCTCAAGCATAACTGATCTGATCAGCTGAGTAAAAAAAACTGAACACTTTTCAGTTATTAAGCATACTGTGATGTTTCTTTAAGATGTACATGCAAATATTGAGTTCATTTATAGTAAATGTTCATTAATACAGGTTATTGGAAGAGAGGTCAGTGCCACAAAAAGTGGTTAAGTAAGAAAGGTCAGTAATATTATATCATGCCTTAAATGTCAAAAAAATGTAAATGCTAAAACTATTTTGCTAATATTTAAGGCATGTTTTTTCTCACAAGATTGATCAAACAAAGATATCAGCGTCCACAATGGTTTCCTAGAATACGAATTTTGGATAAAACCTGTAGGCATGATTAAAGGGACATGGGATAAAACTGGCTTTTTCGTGAATTTAAAAAGCATGTTTTAAACATACAAATTGTGTTCTTTGCATGAAAAAAATATTAAACAACATCTGTTTTAACTCTATACAAACTAAGGCCCTCATTCAATTGCGATTTGGCCAATTGAATAGGGCTCTAAATAAGCACATAAGATATTTTTTTAAAGAAGTTTTTAGTTAGTGAGCATCTATCAAAAACAAAGTTCTCACTAACTGAAAACTTTTTTTAAAAAAATATGCTATGTGCTTATTTAGAGCCCTATTCAATTGGCCAAATCGCAATTGAATGAGGGCCTAAAAGAGCATAAAATCAAGAATAACAAGAATGCCATGTCCACTTTGTGAAACAGATATCCATAACTGAAATTGAGCCTCAATCAACAATAACAATTGTGACCATTTAAACAGACTGCCACATAAGAGAATACAACATTTTGATATGAAGTGGTTGTAACAGCTTTAAACAGAACAGACAAAAGTAGAATCTAATACGAGTTGTAGCAATGAAAATACATTGATTATATTCAATATTTTAATGTAGTTTTTTTAATTTGGAAAAAAACTTTCACTAACAGTATCAAGTGTGTCTAGTGCACATCCACCCTCATAAGAAATATGCATCAAACTTTGACAAGGTATTAACATTCTACACAAATTACTCATAATTCCCTGTTGTTATGGGTTTTTATTTTGTCAAAATCTTTGCAGTAGTCTTGACAGGGATTACATCACCCGACTCTGCTATCTAAATCTACTGTTGGAAAATGGAAAGCATTTGCAGATATATTTTCCTTAATACCTGTTTAACCTATTTAACCTCTAGACTCTTTTTTGACAAAAAGTGTATATACAGATGTGGTTACAATGTATATATCAAAAATATTTTTGAGCATTTGGCTTTAATTTGTACATATTTGCTTGATAAACACTGTAAACACCAAATTTACAAGAGACTGAGGGACATGTTGCTTGAAGTTTAAACAAAGATAACTGCATGGTAATGCTGCCATTAGAAAAATAACTACTGAAGTGTCATATTTATATACTCTTATGAAGAATTTTACTTAACAATACGCAAAATACAGCCTTACATTTTAATTGCTTTAAAGACAGAAGTTGATTTGCTTTAGAGGAACGGGAGCACCTATGGATTTTATTGAAATACTTACATTTTAATTTGCCACTTGACAAAAGCACTAACCCAAAGTAGGTAACCCTACTGGCAGGCTAGCAATCGAAAATTAAAGCATCCATGATACTGCAGTGTCCTAAGATTTACCATAAAATATATTTTATACTCATGGTCTATTTGTAGTTAGTTTTTACGTAGTTCACAAATATGTTAAGTTTTAGGTTAGAGCTTTACGATTTGGTCAGAGCTCTCATGTTAATGTCTTATCAGGTGCTAGTAGGAATAAAATCATTTTAATACATTGCATAATTGTTGGACTTTAGGTTCAAATGCAAAGGTGGAGGAAGTAAAACAAAGCATTTCCAAGAAGACAGTACTCTCAGTTTCATTGTTTATTTTGCTAAAATAAATCCCCTGCAAAGATGTTAAAGCTCTTGTCTGCTGCTGTCTACTGCACCTCAGCTAGTAGCTGCAACCAAGGTGATTTTTTATTTTCCATATCTTGCGCTTTTATGAGCTTTACCCCATAATCTAACCAAACAGTATAACAAGCTGAGGTAAACTGTTCTAACACAATGTTCTTTATCATGCTTTTATCCTATACCACTGATACCGGTATATACTTGGAAACACCAACCATCTTCTAATATAGTGTGTCTTGATGATGCCATTTACCTGTAATTACATGCTCTTCCATGTTGCTACTATACCAGCAAACTCTCATATTGCTTCACCATAATCCTCTTTTTTTTCACAACCCACATACTCACAAAAACACACACAAATATATACATAATGGTCATATACATACAAAACATATAAAATATTCTAAAATATATAATAAACAGAGTTTAAAATTAAACATATTTAAACAAACTGTTACGAAAGTAAGCCTTTGAACTAACAATAAGACAACAAAACACCTTTATACAAAGAGCTTTGCAAGACTGAGCGCCTGCAAGCTTACATGCTAAGGGAGATATTAAAACAAAAGGGTAAGAAATAGAAGTTTGTGGGGGAGGATCAAGGACATATGCAAATTGTGTCTTTAAGTGTGTGATCTGAGTTGTGGCATGTGAAAATGAGATCTGGTGAGATTAACCATATTCTGATGGAAATATGTGAATATGCTGATGGGAGTATGTTACAAATGAAGAGAGGCATGAAGTATGAAAGGTAAGTAGACAATTAATTATTTGTAATGTCTCTGATAATTACAGAGACCTTCAATATAAAACCAGAAGAATCATAGTGGAAGGCAGTTGGCTCTAAGTCACAGGCAGAGAGGGATGGGAGTGAGGTCTGTTTTTTAGTTCTGGAAGTGAAATGTTGTTGTCAGTATGTAAGAGCAGCTTTAAGGTGGGTGGGACAGAGGGGACTGGAGGAGGGTATTGTGAAAGGAGACATGATATGGTTTGTACTAAGATACATAAACAGAAAACTATGGGGTTATAAAAGCAATTTAAATGAATTTGTATGAACATGGCGGTAGTCATGAGAGTCATCTGGTGGGTTGTAGGAATCTGGTTGCAAGTTACAGATGGGCAGGGGAATGGGAGTGAGGTGTGTGTCTTGGATTTGGTGGATTGTGTGACTAAGTCACAGGCAGACAGAGGAACAGATATGCACAAGACAGCAACTGTAATGTATATGATGCATCTCTTGCAACATTACTTCTTCCAGTCATTTCCTATCTCACCAACACCTCAGGTGGTTATAGTGATTCATCAATGTTACACACCAAGAATCTTTATCTTAGTTGTGTCTGAGCCTCTCTCTTTGTAGATTCTAAGCTTCATACTGAAAGATTGTATTTTAAGAAGAAATATTCAGATTAGACTGTTGTTCCTAGTGCTGTATAACCAAAGATGATTAGTTCAAGCAATAACATCAAAATCTAAATTTTATAAAATAAACAGTAAATATAAATAATGCAGTAAATCATCATCTCTCCCTCTTTCTCTCTCTCTCTACCTCTCTCTTTCCCTCTCCCCTTCTCTTTCTCTTCCTCTCTCCATCTCTCTTTCTCTCTCTCTCCCCTTCTCCATCTTTCTCCCTCCCTCTCTCCCCTGCTTTCTCTCTCTTCCCCCCTTTCTCTCTCTCCCTCTCCCGCCTCCCTAATTTCTCCCTCTCTCTCGCCCCTCTTTCTGTCTTCCCCCTCTCTTTGTCTGCCTCTCTCTCCATCTGTATCTCTCTCCCCCTCTCTCTCCCTTTCTCCCCTCTTTCTCTCTCACTCTCTATGTCCCCCTCTTCCAATCTTTTCCCCCTCTCTTTCCCTCTCTCTTTCTTCCACTTTCTCTCTCTCTCCCTCTCTTTGTCTACTTCTCCCTCTCTATCTCTCTCTGTCTCTTTCCCTCTTTCTCTCCCTCTCTTTCTCTCTTTCTCTCTCTTTCTCTCTATCATCCTCTCTTTTTCTCCTCTCTTTCTCTCCTTTCTTTCTCTTTCCTCCTCTCTTTCTCTCCCTCCCTCTCTCTTTCTCTCTCTCCCCCTTTCTCCATCTTTCTCCCTCTTTCTCTCCTTCACTCTCTCCCCCTTTCTCCCCCTCTCTCTCCCCCTATTTCTCTCTCTTTCCCCCCTTTCTCTCTCTGCCTCTCTCTATCTCTCCCTATCCTATCTCCATCTAGCTCTCCTTTCTTTTGCCCCTCTTTCTCTCTCACCCTCTTTCTCTCTCGCCTCTTCCAATCTTTCCCCCCTCTCTCTCCCTGTTTCTCCCTCTTTCTGTCCCTTTCCCTCTCATTGTCTCCCTCTTTCCCTCTCTTTCCCCTCTCTTTCTCTCCCTCTTTTTCTCTCTTCTTCTTTCTTTCTTTCTCTCCTCTCTTTCTCCCCCTCTTTCTCCCCTCACTCCCCTCCGTCTTTTCTCTCTCCCTCTCTCCCTCTTTCTCCCTCTCACTCACCCTCTCTTCCCTGTCTTTCTTCCCTGTCAAAACATAATCTTCCAACATTCATTCTAAATATTTTTTTTTTATTTGCAATAGATTTACCACTGTAGTTTTGGGTTTTCATGAAGTGTAACAAGTCAGTTTTGAATATACATAGCATAATATATGTAGTACATGGAAATAATTCCTTCACAGTTGTAAAGTTGCTCAATCAAACCATTGGACCTTGAATACAATATTATCCTTGGGCAAGCAGCATATTTATAAAGAGCGCTTGCTGTGAGATATAAAGACACACCCAGACACACCCTGACAGCATAGCAGATCATTTTGTTCTAGCATGTTCAAGTCATCACTTTATAGGGCTTACAAGAGCAATAGGATAACATTAAAACAAATATGCCCTTTCCTCAACATCATTAAAGGACTTGGAATCTGCATACAAAGGCCCTCATTCAATTGTGATTTGGCCAATTGAATAGGGCTCTAAATAAGCACATAACATATTTTTTTAAAGAAGTTTTTAGTTAGTAAACATCTATCCAAAAGCAAGGTTTTCACTAACTAAAAACTTATTTTAAAAAAATATGCTATGTGCTTTTTTAGAGCCCTATTCAATTGGCCAAATCGCAATTGAATGAGGCCCAATGTTAGGATGTAAGAGACAGGTCAGCTAGTGGGGTCTGTAACATGGTGGTGGCTATAGTAACATGTAGTATGCTGTTGGTACAAGCATATATTGAACTCTGTTTTATGCATTGCGTTATTATTTTTCTAGGAGCTTTATCAATTGTTTATAATATTTTTTATTTCTTAAAAATATTATTTATTGATTTTATTGAAAATAGTGCAAAAAAGATTAGTAGAGGTAAATATGAAAGGAACGTATGGAAAGAAGTCTCAAAAAATATGATGGAAAAGGAAACAATGGGATAGAAAAGGTAGAATGTAAATATTCATTAGATGCAGGCATAAATAAAACATCATAATATATAATAAAATGTGTGACTTGCTTATTGAACTCACAATATAAAACATACTTAGAACTTGTGTCCCATGCCCTGTTTATTTTACTATAGTGCAACACATTGCAAGAATGTCACTTCATATCCTCCACCTCCCTGAGCCACCCAAACATATAATCCTCTCAGTCTTTGGCTAGAAAAAGTGGGGGCTACAAGTTAAAATAAACTGAAATGTAAATATGTAGTTATGCAAATGAGGGTCCCCTCTTAAGGATGCAACCCTATGCAACTGTCTTGCCATTCTTACAGTGTAGATAATTGTCTTACTTCAGGAGGCATTATTCTGAGAATTATACCAGGTGACAAACAGAATATTTGTACGTCACTAATTGTGTATGAGATAGCCTAACAATAACCCACCTGTCCTTTCTCCAGTGCTTATTTCTGTTGCATTTTTAATTGGGTTTAGTAATCCTTTAAATGTATAACACAAAGGCTCCAGATATTAGTATAATTTAAAACTGTAGGTAATACATTTCGTTTTTTAATAAACTATGATGTTATTTATTAAAATAGCTTGATGAAGCCTGGAAGTAGTACTGGTCCATAACATTATCATGGATTGATGTAGAAGCTGAGAAAATTCTGGTGGAAATACAGCTTATTGTATACACAGACCACGCAACATCTTCTCAATGCATACAAATAAAAAAAAATCTGGGTGGGGGATCATCTCTCTCATCCCCCGTTTCTTTACACCCATGTATACAATGAAATCCCCTTCTGGATCGCTACCTTGTCGTGGTGAAGGAGCTTGTGTACCTCAATGAAGCTGCGAGCTACACCATGTAAGGTCACCAAAGATGGGCAGGTCATAGCAGAGAGATCGGACAAATCGCGGTCCACTGGAGAAAGGACTGGCAACCCACTACAGTCTCTTTGCCAAGAAAACCATATGAATAGGACAATCAGAAACACAGATGTGCCTGGCATGCTGCAGTCCAAGTAGTCACTGAGAGTTGGACTTGACTGAAAGACTAAACAACAACAACAAATACAATGCAATAGATTAACAGCCCTATTAAATTAGAAGCCCATAGCGGCATCTGAAATTTGGCCGCGTTACATAGCTATTAAATTAGAATGGGCTGCGAGATACAAGCTTGAGACGCAAACCCGTAAACCATTTGTCGTTGGATGCACGGCCTTGAAAGTGATCAATTAGTCAAGAACGTAGTTATGGGTTTAGATGGAGTCAATGTAAACAGAGATCTTCATCATTGCGTCACAGAAAAATGGAGGTTGGATTTGAAAGTCTTACGGGGTTCAATTACAATTTACGATCAGACCCACATTCCAGATATTATGTAATATTAATAAAGCCATAAATATGATATTCTATTACATGCAAGTTTCCATTATATGTATTAACACATTGATTGCCGGGATCGATATAACACGTAAATCAAGCATGAAATAAAGTATTTTTGGGGGCTGATTTGCGAGCTCGAGAATGTTGTACTATTAATTCTAAGACCTAACCTCACTTTTCCTTTTAATAAAAGTACAGTAGTGTGTGTATATGTGCATTTAAAGTAGTACGATTGGACTTTACCATCCTTGCGACTCCTCTCTAGCCACTCATTGGCCTTTGGGCCCCATTTGCGTGTTACAGGGTTGAACGCAAATTAAATCTTTGCAATTTATTAGCATGATTGGAATTGTAGCGGTTACGGGCTTGAGAGAACAAAGGATTTGTGGCTGCGAAGTTCCACGTTCCACATCGGCGTAGGCTTTTTTCGCTCCAAACCCGCAGATCGGCAGCGGCTTACTTTACGGGGCCAATTTAATAGCCGTAAGTCTTACTGGCTACTTTATGGGCTAAGGTTTTACACGTTGGAGAAATTAAATAGAGCTGTAAGTCATCTGAAGGTTCAATGGATGTGAAAGGGGACATTAAAGGACTCCTGCACTATGGGTATTTCATCTTTAAAAGGCATACCTTCAGTTTAGGCAGCTGGACCACCATCAAAACAGCCTGGCCCCTGAACAAACAGCCTCGCCCCCGAACAAACAGCCTGGCCCCCAGATGCACACCAAATATCTCCATCTCCCATAGCCAGTCTTTACGTTATCTTCCCATATAGAGGTGAAACATCTAAAAGTATACATCTTTTGACAATTTTAACACATAACTATTCAATATTGCATAGATAATATAATATAAAAAGGCAAAGTGCAGCCGGACACACTGAAAAAATCTGAAAACCCAATACAGGTCAACCTTGCAAAGATGATCACATAAATAGTTGTGAGCATGCGGGCTGTTGCTAACGCTTGCCAAAAGCGCTCATTGTGAGCCACGCGATGAGCGCCGAAGGTGCTCAGCGCGAGGCTCGCAATGAGCGCCGAAGGATCTTAAAACACCAACAAAATTAATTTCGCACGCAAGCAACATTACCTGCCTTCTACGGCGCCTCACAATCCGTTACAAACGACCACACAATCAAGACTTGGAAAAAAAAGCATAAACACGCAATGACTAATACTTACACAAAAAAATATGGGCCGTGGGACTTTGAAAAAAAAAAATGTGGACTTAGACAAAAACAATTACGACCTGCAGGAGTTAGAAAAAATCCATTATGGACTCGCAAAAATACGACCTTAACGGACAACCCGCGCACAGCGGCAAACATTAAAAAACACAAAAATACACACAAAAATAAAATAAAAACCTTACCCACACCAAGGGGGGACACCCAGGACCTCTGCAATGCTGCTTAAACCTCGAATTCTGGCAAATTTACAAAGTTTACACACTCGACAATCCCCTAAGCAAGAGAAAAAATGGCACCCGAAAAAAACGAATATGAGGCTACACGACTCCTAAAGCCAATAAATTCCACAAACCAAATACGGCTTTTACAAAAAGCAGTACAACCTACAACATACACCATTAGCAAGGGAACTTCATCATACAAACCCGCCTACCACATACGCCGCCATTTTACAACAGTAACTTACAGAATGCAGAAGTACACAGCTACACTAACGGCCTCCCCTCATGCACGCAGTCAATTTACACTACACACTGCACACATTGTTGGCACTTACACCTCAGTTTCACAACAGTGCAAACCTACATTGTATGCTGCAGGAACATCAAAACAGATTGTAAGCTCTTCAGCACAATGCTTCCTGCATGTATTACTTACAAATAGGTAAAATATATTCATTTATTAATTTATTACTTATTTAATTACCATCACAAAATACATATACACAAAAAAAAACACTATCGCAATAAACACAAAAGACATTCACTGCCAACGCTGCTCATAGCACACAAACTACACCAGGGGACAGACTTGCAATAAGATCAGAACCGACCTTACAATGACAGCAAAAGCGCCTCTGATAAAAAAAAATACAACCAAGAGGCTCACAATGAGCGCCAAAGGCGCTCATCAGGAGGCTCACAATCACCGCCGCGATCTCAGACCACCACAAAAAATAATGTCTGTGCCAAACACCATTCCTTGACTTACAATTCTATTGCGGTCATTTTTTGATGGGCAATTCTCTAGTATTAAATAAACATGACTTCAGTATGTTCTTGTAAAAGTATATATTTAAGTACAGAATGTGTTAAAACTAATATATTTATAGACGCACATTGCTAGTCATCTTCTCATATATAAAGCCTATTAATCAGTCTGGGGCACCTGCACTTACCACCACTTGCTACATGCTGAGAACAAGAGGTCTACCCCGGCTCTCATGCTGTTGTATTGCACCAATCACGCACCAGATTATGAGCAGAGTTTTGCTTCATTTGCAGCCCCATTAAATTCAAAGCTCGTATCGGCAATCGGCACACCCACATAGGTTTAGGGCTTGAAATTACTCTCTAGTACTTGTTCGCTTTTTGGCTCCTTTGGCTCCAGGTTATGGGTTTTAATGCCAGTGGATTTGTAGCAATTTAATAGCGATTTTCGAAAGTAACAGTTACGGGCTTGACAGATCAAAGGATTTGCGGCCGTGGAGTTCACATTTAGACATCCTGTAGGGTTTTTCCGCCTGTAACCCGCAGATCGTTAGATTGTTGCTTTAAGGGGCCAATTTAATAGCCGTAAGTCTTGCGGGCTACTTTACGGGCTACGGTTTTACACGTTGAGGAAATTTAATAGGGTTGCTTGACTTTGGTGCAACCCCAAAATCAAATTAACCCATAAACACACAAACAACACCATATCTGTTGTCTGCCGCTGATCCTCTGATTACTACAGGTTTCTACTCTCTCCTACTTTCTCTTACACCTGCTGACACGTCTGCCTGTCTTTCTCCACTGATAGGAACAGGAAAATAAGGAGACGTAAATGCTAGTGTGTCAGCAGCCGACTTCCTTAATTAATGACAGACATAGTTACATAGTAAATGAGGTTGAAAAAAAAGACCATCAAGTTCAACCTTTTTAGATCTCCTCTGATCTGCACTATCCTGATTAGTTGTAAATTGATCAAGAGGAAGTCAAACAGAAAAGAAACCCCTGTTGACACATTGCCAATTGTCTCAAAAGGGGAAAAAATGTAATTCCTTCCTGGATCAATACTCCTTCTCTAGTTGTCCAGGATAACCCTGAATGTCTTTGTAAAGTTATCTATCAAATCGGCTGTCACCACCTCCTTTGGTTTAACCACCCTTACTGTGAAGAGCCCTTTCCTTTCTTTACTGTGGAATCTTTTTCCTTCTAACCTCAAAAGATGTCCTCTTGCTAGCTGAAAACCTCTTGGCACAAAAAGTTCACTTGACAAAGCCTAATATTGGCCATGGCTTCATTTATACAGTAGACTCTCAGTTAACCAGAACTCAAGCAACCAAAACTCTTAAGCCACCAGAACATTTTTTTAATACTGTTCTTTAAATAAAAATGTTTAGGTGTCAACAAATGCCAGGAGCTAGGTTGTCATGTCACAGAATGCTTACAGGCACCTAGATTGCATCCACTGTATGTCTCTACAATTCAGTTTTGCCTGGAAGCAGACAGGCATGAGTGACTGAGCCAGTGCAGTGTTGGAGTTCCTTTCCCCTGGGTTCAGCACCGGGGGAACGTACCTGTATGTAAGTGAGGAGTGAAAGCTGCTGCTGCTAGAACAGCATAGCAGCCAGAATATACAGTAGAATATGCAAGTAATAAAACTACTTACACTACTAACTGTCTGCACATGCAGACACCTGAAGAGACAAAATAGAGGGGTTGTCTACTCTTCACCACTAACTGCAAAATTGACTATTTAGTGTACGTTATTACATGTTGTTGTTCCAAACAATACGTGGGACATACCAAAAGAACTTTGAAAAATAGATTTAGAGAACACATTTACAATCTGTCTCAGAAGTACCTTAAAAATGGTTAAAATGGTTTCGCTGCACATGTTACTTGTAAACACAACAGAGACATGAAAGGTGTCATTGTGCAAGCAGTAGAACAGGTTAAAATGGTCTTAAGAGGAGGAGATAGATTAAGAAAACTAAGACACATGGAGACCAAATAGATCCATACCCTGGGGACCCTATAACCCAATGGCCTTAATAAGGATATCGATCTGGCTGCATTCATAGAATAATATTTAGAGATCAACCCTAGGATATCAATATGCTGCATGTGGGTTCACTGTCTGACTGTCCCGTACTCCACATTACCTCCACTTTTTCTTCCACCATACAGACCACGCTAGCTTATGATATTTTGTTCTATCAAGAATATCCTGTTTTTCATTTGTTCAGGGGCGGCCCGTCCATTGGGGCGTCAGGGCAAACGCCCCCCCCGAATATTTTCTTCACCCTGCAATAAAAAAAACACAACAATGTATTAGTATAACCCAAAAACAAATAAATATAAGGTGTACATCATCATTTCAAGTCTAAATAGTATTAAAAATGAAGTTAGTAAAGGGACACTGTCACTTTAAAATAACCCTTGCGCTACATTAACTAATGCTGTGTATCTATATAGCACCCTGTGTGATCAAATTACAATAGTTATACACTGTGTACACTAACCTTTAGACTCTTCTCTCTCTTCAATGAGTCCTGGCCTGGCCCCCTGACCGTTAATGCATGCCGCCCACCATCACAGTGACGATATGCATGGGCGGTCATAAATGTATCAATTAATAACTGACAGTCTTCCATCATTGACCAATCAATGATGGAAGGCTGTCCAGTTACTAAGTGATCAATCTAAACCCACCCAGACCGTTAGCCCTGAGCGCCCGCCAGCAAATAGGGCCTCGAGTTATCATTTTGATTGACTGATACAGTCAATAAAACCACCAGTTCCCTGTCCCTTCCCCCTTTCTGTTTCCTGACCCTGGTCACGCTGAGACTGAGAGACCTCCCTGGCTGAATCTACTCATCTGCTCTGCCTGCCTAACACAGTAAGTCTACCTGCCTCTGCCTGGCACCTGCCCTGCCCCTGCCCCTGGCCAAACCAAAACCCCTAGTAGCCCCTAATAAAAGTTAGGGGTGACCAGTTACCCCCAGTCCCCCACTATGCATGCCTGGCCTGCCAGTGCCACCTACCCAGCCACCCACCAACTACCACCGACGACCCCAGCCATCACCCCCATGTGGCCTGTGCCACCCCCGATCAGGCCTGCCCTATGCTAGCCTAGCTATGCCATCATGCCACCGCCGGATTACCCTGATCACGGGATCGGGGTAGTCGGGTGGTGAGCGGGGTGGCACAGGCCCACATGGGGGTGATCGGATCACCCCCTTGATGAGGCCTGTGCCACCCCTGATGACCTCCATGTTGCCGCCCTATGCCACCCCCGAGGCCCGATCACCACCGGCACCACCCCGATGCGGCCTATGCTACCCCGGGTATTCGGGCAGTGAGCAGGGTTGACCAGGCCACATGGGGGTGGATGTTCACCCCCATGAGGCCTGTGCCACCCCTAATCGTGGCCTATGGGCGACCGATGGGCGCCTGACCGTGACCGACCCCACCCTGGATGAACCAACTACCTACCCCCCCCCCCTATTTTTATTCCATTTTTAGAAGTAACAGGCATGTATATGTGCCTGTCACTTCTAAAGATAAAATAAAAATAAGGGAAGGGGAAAAAAAATACAGTAAAAACATTATTATTACAATTAAACAGTAAGCTAAGCAAACACATTGTTAGTACAGTTAGTAACACAACACATTTTATACAAAAATAAACAGCTTTAAACAAACATTAATAAAAAATAAAATAAACAACAGCACATACTTACCTGTAAAATTGACCCCTCCAGCGTTGGCCTTCTGTCCTCTGGATATAGTCATGAAAAATAAATAATCCATGTTGATTGAAGCCAATGGTCAAAATAAAATAATCCAATGTTGATTGAAGCCAGTGGTCAAATAAAATAATCCATGTTGATTGAAGCCAATGGTCAAAATAAAATAATCCATGTTGATTGAAGCCAATGGTCAAAATAAAATAATCCAATGTTGATTGAAGCCAATGGTCAAAATAATCCAATCTTGATTGAAGCCATTGTCCATCCATCCATTCTGGCCCATTGAAAGAGGCCTCCACAAAAAAAAAACGACGCTCTAAAAAAAAAAAAACAACACACTAAAAGAGCTCCTCCTACAAGGAGCCCCTCCCGCGATTAATTGTTTTTTTCCCACGGTCTGCTATATATACTAATTTTTGAAGGACTCTGATTGGCTGAAATTTTTGATTGACATCGATTTCAACCAATGAGAGTCTTTAAAAAATTAGCAAATCAGCAAGCAGGTATGGAAGCCTGTCAGGGTAAAAAAGGTTAGTGTGAACTTGTTTGACCCTGTATGTATTATACATATTACAGGGCTATTTTATGTGATATACATGTTACAGGATAATATCCTGTAACATGTATAGCCAAAAAATAGCACTGTAATATGTATAACAAATAATGTGTAATAGAAATGCATGAACAATATAATATAACAAGTAATAAAGAACATCAATTAATCAAATAATAAATATCAATTAATATATATTGTTGTATGTATATGTTTATGTATATTTATGTGTATTTTTTATGCGTATATATATATATATATTTGGATATATATATATATATATATATATAAAAATTGATATCAATATATCACAATAAATAAATATATATATATATATATCAATTTGATATATATATATATATATATATATATATTTATTTATTGTGATATATTGATATCAATTTTTATATATATATATATATATATATTTATTTATTGTGATATATTGATATCAATTTTTATATATATCTATCAATATATATATATATATATATATATATATATATATCAATATATATATATATATATATATATATATATTTATATATTATTTTTTTTTGGGCCTATAAGTTATTTATGGTTTTTAAGGTGCGGTTGGAGCCTATATGGTCCCAATTTGTTATTTAAAGTTTTTAAGGTGCGGTTGGTGCCTATATGGTCAAAATTGGTTATTTAAGGTTTTTAAGGTGCGGTTGGGGCCTATATGGTCAAAATTGGTTATTTAAGGTTTTTAAGGTGCGGTTGGGGCCTATATGGTCCCAATTTGTTATTTAAAGTTTTTAAGGTGCGGTTGGGGCCTATATGGTAAAAATTGGTTATTTAAGGTTTTTAAGGTGCGGTTGGGGCCTATATGGTCCCAATTTGTTATTTAAGGTTTTTAAGGTGCGGTTGGGGCCTATATGGTCCCAATTTGTTATTTAAAGTTTTTAAGGTGCGGTTGGGGCCTATATGGTCAAAATTGGTTATTTAAGGTTTTTAAGGTGCGGTTGGGGCCTATATGGTCAAAATTGGTTATTTAAGGTTTTTAAGGTGCGGTTGGGGCCTATATGGTCCCAATTTGTTATTTAAAGTTTTTAAGGTGCGGTTGGGGCCTATATGGTCAAAATTGGTTATTTAAGGTTTTTAAGGTGCGGTTGGGGCCTATATGGTCAAAATTGGTTATTTAAGGTTTTTAAGGTGCGGTTGGGGCCTATATGGTCCCAATTTGTTATTTAAGGTTTTTAAGGTGCGGTTGGGGCCTATATGGTCCCAATTTGTTATTTAAAGTTTTTAAGGTGCGGTTGGGGCCTATATGGTCAAAATTGGTTATTTAAGGTTTTTAAGGTGCGGTTGGGGCCTATATGGTCAAAATTGGTTATTTAAGGTTTTTAAGGTGCGGTTGGGGCCTATATGGTCCCAATTTGTTATTTAAAGTTTTTAAGGTGCGGTTGGGGCCTATATGGTCAAAATTGGTTATTTAAGGTTTTTAAGGTGCGGTTGGGGCCTATATGGTCAAAATTGGTTATTTAAGGTTTTTAAGGTGCGGTTGGGGCCTATATGGTCAAAATTGGTTATTTAAGGTTTTTAAGGTGCGGTTGGGGCCTATATGGTCCCAATTTCTTATTTAAGGCTTTTAAGGTGCGGTTGGGGCCTATATGGTCACACTTGCTCTTTTAAGGTTTTAAACGTTACGGTTTGGGTCTTAAACGTTCTAATGTTTTTTTTTTTTTTTTCTATAACTTCCCAGGTGCAAACTATCTGTGGAATCAGATTTCTTTGGACTCGTTGGTTGACTTACTGGACGTGAATACCCCGAGAAGGAGAGTCAACTGTTGGTGAGTATATGGTCACACTTGGACTTTTAAGGTTTTAAAAGTTACGGTTTGGGTCTTGAGATTTCTAATGTTTTTTTTGTTGTTTTCTATCACCCCCCAGGTGCAAACTATCTGTGAAAGCAGATTTGTTTGGACTCGTTGGCTGACTTACTGGACGTGAATACCCCGAGAAGGAGAGTCAACTGTTGGTGAGTATCATTGCCTTTAATTTTCTGTCCATGTGTATAGGTGCAAATTTGATGTTGATGTAGTCTTGTCACATGAGGGTTTGCAATCTGTAATGTATACCAATGAAATCAACACACTGTTATTTTAAAGTAATTTTGTGACATAATATAAATTAATATACCGTGATCTCTTTCTTTTATTGGTATCAATATCAGAAATGAATACTATTGACTCTCTACTTGTGAAGCCTTTCGGCACCCTAACCTATGAGGAGAAGGTGGAAGTAAAACGGTTAGGAGCTGACCAACCAGAGATAAATCTGCAGCAAATCTCAAGAGATAGAGGGAAGCAATATGTCCGTAATTTCAATACTGAATGGTACAAGAAGAACGACTGGCTTTCTGGAAGCGTTTCTAGGAAGTCCTTATATTGTTTCCCATGCATCCTATTTGGTGGTGACGCTGCTTGGACCAAAACTGGAGTGACTGACGTCAAACATCTAGCTGACAAATTGGCAAAACACAAAAGTTCTAAAGCTCACTTGGATAACAGGATCAAGTTTGAGATGCTTGGACAGGCGAACATTGCTGTTCAACTGGACCAAGGATACCAAGTCAGCATTCAAAAACACAACGAAGAAGTGGCTAAGAACCGGTACATCCTTTCCAAGATAATTGATTGTGTTCGCTTTTGTGGAGCTTTTGAACTGGCATTAAGAGGACACGACGAGAGTGAAACATCGCTAAATCCAGGAGTGTTTAGAGGCCTGGTGGATTTGGTTGGCAGTATCGATAGTGCAATGGAACAGCATTTGAAGACTGCAACTGTGTTTAAGGGCACTTCCAAAACCGTGCAGAATGAGCTACTGGACTGCATGCATGAAGTTATAAAGGAAGTGATTCACCAAGAGCTTAAAGAAGCCCAGTTTGTGGCAATCCAAGCGGATGAAACAACCGATATTTCCGCTAGGACACAGTGCGTTGTAGTCTATCGCTACATTGACAAGAAGCATCAAGTGGTGGAAAGATTTGATGGCTTCACGGAAATGAAATCAACGGATGCAGACTCCATTGCTGCTGTTGTGCTGGAAACACTGAATACTGTTCTCCCAGAACCAGAAGACAAGAAGAAACTCATAGCTCAAAGCTATGATGGTGCCAGTGTGATGCGTGGAGATCAAGGAGGAGTTCAAAGAAAAATAAAAGATGTGTACCCGAATGCACACTACGTCCATTGCTATGCTCACCAACTGAACCTAATAATGGAGAAAGCAGTTTCAAGGATTGGAAGAGTTCGAGTTTTTTTTTCCAACATAGGCGGCATACCATCTTTTTTTTCACGCTCTCCAAAAAGGACTGGAGTTCTGGATGAGGTAGTTGGTAGAAGACTTCCAAGAGGTGCACCGACACGATGGAACTTCAACGTTAGGACCGTGAACGTAATCTACGAGAACAGAGATGCGCTACTTGAGTGTTTCCAGACAATTGAAGCATGTCTAAACTTTGATCCAACATCTATACGGGAAGCCGCAGGTTTCGTTGGAATGCTGGAAGACAGGGAGTTCCTTTACTTCCTTATATATAAAAATTGATATCAATATAGCACAATAAATAAATATATATATATATATATATATCAATATATATATATATATATATATATATATATATATATTTATATATTATTTTTTTTTGGGCCTATAAGTTATTTATGGTTTTTAAGGTGCGGTTGGAGCCTATATGGTCCCAATTTGTTATTTAAAGTTTTTAAGGTGCGGTTGGTGCCTATATGGTCAAAATTGGTTATTTAAGGTTTTTAAGGTGCGGTTGGGGCCTATATGGTCAAAATTGGTTATTTAAGGTTTTTAAGGTGCGGTTGGGGCCTATATGGTCCCAATTTGTTATTTAAAGTTTTTAAGGTGCGGTTGGGGCCTATATGGTAAAAATTGGTTATTTAAGGTTTTTAAGGTGCGGTTGGGGCCTATATGGTCCCAATTTGTTATTTAAGGTTTTTAAGGTGCGGTTGGGGCCTATATGGTCCCAATTTGTTATTTAAAGTTTTTAAGGTGCGGTTGGGGCCTATATGGTCAAAATTGGTTATTTAAGGTTTTTAAGGTGTGGTTGGGGCCTATATGGTCAAAATTGGTTATTTAAGGTTTTTAAGGTGCGGTTGGGGCCTATATGGTCCCAATTTGTTATTTAAAGTTTTTAAGGTGCGGTTGGGGCCTATATGGTCAAAATTGGTTATTTAAGGTTTTTAAGGTGCGGTTGGGGCCTATATGGTCAAAATTGGTTATTTAAGGTTTTTAAGGTGCGGTTGGGGCCTATATGGTCACAATTTGTTATTTAAGGTTTTTAAGGTGCGGTTGGGGCCTATATGGTCCCAATTTGTTATTTAAAGTTTTTAAGGTGCGGTTGGGGCCTATATGGTCAAAATTGGTTATTTAAGGTTTTTAAGGTGCGGTTGGGGCCTATATGGTCAAAATTGGTTATTTAAGGTTTTTAAGGTGCGGTTGGGGCCTATATGGTCCCAATTTGTTATTTAAAGTTTTTAAGGTGCGGTTGGGGCCTATATGGTCAAAATTGGTTATTTAAGGTTTTTAAGGTGCGGTTGGGGCCTATATGGTCAAAATTGGTTATTTAAGGTTTTTAAGGTGCGGTTGGGGCCTATATGGTCAAAATTGGTTATTTAAGGTTTTTAAGGTGCGGTTGGGGCCTATATGGTCCCAATTTCTTATTTAAGGCTTTTAAGGTGCGGTTGGGGCCTATATGGTCACACTTGCTCTTTTAAGGTTTTAAACGTTACGGTTTGGGTCTTAAACGTTCTAATGTTTTTTTTTTTTTTTTCTATAACTTCCCAGGTGCAAACTATCTGTGGAATCAGATTTCTTTGGACTCGTTGGTTGACTTACTGGACGTGAATACCCCGAGAAGGAGAGTCAACTGTTGGTGAGTATATGGTCACACGTGGACTTTTAAGGTTTTAAAAGTTACGGTTTGGGTCTTGAGATTTCTAATGTTTTTTTTGTTGTTTTCTATCACCCCCCAGGTGCAAACTATCTGTGAAAGCAGATTTGTTTGGACTCGTTGGCTGACTTACTGGACGTGAATACCCCGAGAAGGAGAGTCAACTGTTGGTGAGTATCATTGCCTTTAATTTTCTGTCCATGTGTATAGGTGCAAATTTGATGTTGATGTAGTCTTGTCACATGAGGGTTTGCAATCTGTAATGTATACCAATGAAATCAACACACTGTTATTTTAAAGTAATTTTGTGACATAATATAAATTAATATACCGTGATCTCTTTCTTTTATTGGTATCAATATCAGAAATGAATACTATTGACTCTCTACTTGTGAAGCCTTTCGGCACCCTAACCTATGAGGAGAAGGTGGAAGTAAAACGGTTAGGAGCTGACCAACCAGAGATAAATCTGCAGCAAATCTCAAGAGATAGAGGGAAGCAATATGTCCGTAATTTCAATACTGAATGGTACAAGAAGAACGACTGGCTTTCTGGAAGCGTTTCTAGGAAGTCCTTATATTGTTTCCCATGCATCCTATTTGGTGGTGACGCTGCTTGGACCAAAACTGGAGTGACTGACGTCAAACATCTAGCTGACAAATTGGCAAAACACAAAAGTTCTAAAGCTCACTTGGATAACAGGATCAAGTTTGAGATGCTTGGACAGGCGAACATTGCTGTTCAACTGGACCAAGGATACCAAGTCAGCATTCAAAAACACAACGAAGAAGTGGCTAAGAACCGGTACATCCTTTCCAAGATAATTGATTGTGTTCGCTTTTGTGGAGCTTTTGAACTGGCATTAAGAGGACACGACGAGAGTGAAACATCGCTAAATCCAGGAGTGTTTAGAGGCCTGGTGGATTTGGTTGGCAGTATCGATAGTGCAATGGAACAGCATTTGAAGACTGCAACTGTGTTTAAGGGCACTTCCAAAACCGTGCAGAATGAGCTACTGGACTGCATGCATGAAGTTATAAAGGAAGTGATTCACCAAGAGCTTAAAGAAGCCCAGTTTGTGGCAATCCAAGCGGATGAAACAACCGATATTTCCGCTAGGACACAGTGCGTTGTAGTCTATCGCTACATTGACAAGAAGCATCAAGTGGTGGAAAGATTTGATGGCTTCACGGAAATGAAATCAACGGATGCAGACTCCATTGCTGCTGTTGTGCTGGAAACACTGAATACTGTTCTCCCAGAACCAGAAGACAAGAAGAAACTCATAGCTCAAAGCTATGATGGTGCCAGTGTGATGCGTGGAGATCAAGGAGGAGTTCAAAGAAAAATAAAAGATGTGTACCCGAATGCACACTACGTCCATTGCTATGCTCACCAACTGAACCTAATAATGGAGAAAGCAGTTTCAAGGATTGGAAGAGTTCGAGTTTTTTTTTCCAACATAGGCGGCATACCATCTTTTTTTTCACGCTCTCCAAAAAGGACTGGAGTTCTGGATGAGGTAGTTGGTAGAAGACTTCCAAGAGGTGCACCGACACGATGGAACTTCAACGTTAGGACCGTGAACGTAATCTACGAGAACAGAGATGCGCTACTTGAGTGTTTCCAGACAATTGAAGCATGTCTAAACTTTGATCCAACATCTATACGGGAAGCCGCAGGTTTCGTTGGAATGCTGGAAGACAGGGAGTTCCTTTACTTCCTTAAATTATTTCATTTAATAATGCCACATGTTGACATCCTCTATAGTCAGCTTCAGAAGCGAGACACGGATACTGTTTATATCAAAAAAGTCACAGAAGACTTTGTCGCCAGCATCCAGAAAATCCGTAATTCTGTGGAAGAGATAGAAGCAAGTTTGCTGAGCGATCTAACAGTCAACAGACGGAGTGCGGAGATCTCAACCTTGAGACAACTTTCAAGAGAGGTATGTGACATAGTGGTGGTTCATGCAAAAGAACGTTTTTCATTTTCAAATCACCTAGTCAGTGCCAAACTTGTTCAAAGTGACTTGTATTAAACCCATGACACTTGCTTTCCAACCCAAGCTCTGGAAGACACCGTGCAAGCATATCCAATACTGAAGAAGGAACAATTACGCACTGAGCTGTCACTTCTGTATGGGAAGACAGAGTTTCATACTTGTACAAGTGCTGTTGCTCTGCACAAACTTTTCCATCAATTTAATCTGCAGAATGATTTCACAGAGACAGTAAAATTATTAAGAATCCTGATTACAACACCAATGACTACTGCAGAATCAGAAAGATGCTTCTCAACATTGAAGAGGATAAAAACCTTTTTAAGAAGCACCATGTCCCTGGAGCGGTTGAATGCATTGGCGATGCTCTCAATGGAAAAGCAACTGATTTCCGAGATCCCAGACTTCAATGAAAAAACCATTGAGAAGTTTTCTTCTTTGAAAGATCGCCGTGCAAAATTAAAATACAAGTGATTGAAGCAAAGAAGAATGCATACCCCCAAGGTGTGCAAAGATAAACTGTGTTAAGCAGCACCACCTCACACTACCAAACATAACTAGTGGTAAGTAAAGTATGAACGGTGTGTGGGTGTGCATATGGAAGGAGCTATGAAAGGTGTGTGCATGGTCAGTAACAATTGTTGAAGCCTTGGCGTGGTTTGAAGGAATTGGAGGCACTTCCAAGGGTAGCTGTCACTTGTGTACAGGAAGCAAGAATTCCATGTCTGTACAAGTGCTGTTGCTCTGCAGCAACTTTAGCATCAATTTAATCTACATAATTTAACAGAGTGAGTGAAACTATAAGGAATCCTGCTTACAACAACGAAGACTACTAAAGAACCAGAAAGATGCTTCTCCACATTGAAGAGGATCAAAAAAGTAATTAAAAAGCACCATGGTCCTGTAGCGGTTAAATGCATTGGTTTGAAGGAATTGGAGGCACCTTCAAGGGTACGTAAAGTTCTCAGAAATGGCACCACCTCACTACCAAAAATAACTAGTGGTAAGTAAAGTATGAATGGTGTGTGGGTGTGCATATTGAAGGAGCTATGAAAGGTGTGTGAATGGTCAGTAACAATTGTTGAAGCCTTGGCGTGGCGTTACTGCTCATATGGTTATCCATATGCTAATTCAACGTGTTTGTTTGACATTGATTATTGTGTTGTCTAAACAGAAGTGAAATGTTGTTGTTTTCTTGAATCCCAAGATCCACTGGTTTGGGCCTATGCAGTGCTGATTGGTCTTCTAAGGTATGTTTGAGGCCTATATGGTCCCACTTGGTCTTCTAAGGTATGTTTGGGGCCTATGGTCACACTTGGTCTTCTAAGGTATGTTTGGGGCCTATGGTCACACTTGGTCTTCTAAGGTATGTTTGAGGCCTATATGGTCACAATTGGTCTTCTAAGGTATGTTTGGGGCCTATATAGTTCCACTTGGTCTTCTAAGGTATGTTTGGGGCCTATGGTCACACTTGGTCTTCTAAGGTATGTTTGGGGCTTATATAGTCACACTTGGTCTTCTAAGGTATGTTTGGGGCTTATATAGTCACACTTGGTCTTCTAAGGTATGTTTGGGGCTTATATAGTCACACTTGGTCTTCTAAGGTATGTTTGGGGCCTATATAGTCACACTTGGTCTTCTAAGGTATGTTTGGGGCCTATATAGTCACACTTGGTCTTCTAAGGTATGTTTGGGGCCTATATGGTTCCACTTGGTCGTTTAATGTTTTTTAAGTATGGTTTTGTTCTTGAATGGTATGATTGATTTGCTTGTTTTCTTTCAACCCCAGGTGCAAACCCTATGTGGCTGCAGATTTGTTTCTACTCATTGGTCAACTTAATGAATGTGAAT
Organism: Discoglossus pictus; assembly: GCA_027410445.1. Classification (NCBI taxonomy): domain Eukaryota; kingdom Metazoa; phylum Chordata; class Amphibia; order Anura; family Alytidae; genus Discoglossus; species Discoglossus pictus. Next base: position 186,026,336 of record CM050166.1, on the reverse strand, counting down.
ACCCTGAGAAGAAGAGCCGACTAATGGTAGGTGTCACTCCTTTAATTTTTCTGTTAATACGTATAGGTGCAATTATGATATTGCTGTAGTCTTGTCACATGAGTTTTTTCAATCTATATTGTATACCAATGAATTTAACACATTGTTACTTTACTTCTTGACATTTCTGCATTGCAGATCATGTATTTCAATGGGCTTTACAAGCATAAGGTCATTGGGCGGGGCTTATAAAGGTCATTATGACGTCAGGGGGAGGAGTTATAAAATGGGTGTGGTTTGAAAAAGGGGGAGTGGCTATGTTTCGCCCTGTCGCCCCTCCAACTTGAAAAGTCACCAGCCGCCACTGCATTTGTTATTTATTTATTCTCCATATGACCCATTTAAATGTAGACACCAGTCATCTGGATCAATTAGCTCTTCATATATTTTATATATTTTGTATATTGCACAGAGACACACGACACACATGAGCTGCACTCCCCACATCTCGGTATCTATCCATCAGGGATGATGGTTCAGCCATCTATTTATCCATTAATTTCTTTTTATTTATTTTTTGACCATTGATAAATACCCCTCAAGGATAACTATAGACACACTGGCAAACATTCATTTTTTTAAAAATACATATGACATTATATAGTCACATCTCCAGTATCACCCCTGTGCACGTGCCATGAATGGGACCCATATAATAATATTATTATGATTATTGTTTTACTATTACTATTATCACCATTATTATTTACTACTTGGACTAAATCCTTTCATATAGGCATATACGTTTCGACATCATACAGTCACTTCCCCAGTATCAGCTTTGTGCTCGTTCTCATGAACAGGACACATACAATAGTTTTGTTATTATATATAATAATATTATTATAAGGCTTATGGTTTCATTATTTTTAGTTCTTTTTATCATTATTTATCAACTAGGAAATTGCCCATCAAAAATGACTGGATTAAAATTGTAAGGCTGGCAATGCTGTTTGCCACACAATGTGAGGCTTTTGCTCCTCTCAACACCTTTGGCACTCATCACGAGCCTCGCAAGCCTCTCCCCTCGTGTACTTTAACTTTCCTGCTTTGCACTGATCACCTTCGGCGATGATCGCGAGCACCACGATGAGTGCCTTCGGCGCTCGTCGCGGGGCTCGCAATAAGCGCCTTTGATGCTCCTTGCAAGCCTCTCCCTCTCGATTTGCGAAGCTCACAGTCGCGTGAAACTGTCCCGCGTGCCTCAACTGCTCGCCTTGCTTTGCTGCAGCCTTATTATCAGTTAGTCAGCCTAGGGCCCATCTCACTTCACTCTCCAAAATGTCTGGCTCCAGCTCATTGGACAAATTATTGTAGTCATCACTGCTATTAAGATCCTTCCTGTATAGATAGTGTATTCCTGCTATCTCTTCTTTATCTGATCTTCTTCTGTTAAGTCCCTACCATTTTTGTCTTTTATCACGCCCATTTTGGCATGAAAGGTGCCTTTTAGGTTCCCAATTTTCTTGATTTACCCATTCTACTATCTTCTTCAATCTCTTGATATCACTCATTTTTGCTGTTTCCTGGATAATGTTGCAAACTTTTATCCAAAGTTCTTCAGGCATCTTCTATGTCTCGTCCTTTAAATATTTTCTTTACCTCCACTGCACATTCACAAGGGATATTATGTATTTTGTATCTACTTGGTCTGATGATTTTCCCTCTTTTCTTCAGTTTAATTTTGAACTTAGTAATAAGAAGCTCATGGTCTGAGCCGCAGTCAACTCCAGGTCTTGTTTTTGCTGATTGTATAGAGCTCCTCCATCTTTGGCTACAAAGTATATAGTCAATCTGATTTCTATGTTGTCGATCTGGTGATGTCCATGTGTAGAGTCGTCTCGGAGGCTGTTAGATGAGGGTGTGTTTACTACGACCAGAGAATTATCTTGACAGAATTCTACTAATATCTGACCTGTTTCATTTTGTACTCCAAAGCCAAACTTGCCAGTTATTCCAGGTATCTTTTACCTCCCTATTTTAGCATTCCAATCTCCTATGATTATAGTAACATCTTTTCTTGGTTAATATCTATGTCCTGAATATCTTCGTAAAACTGGTCAACTTAAGCCTCTTCAGCATGTTAAATAGCTTGCCTCAAATTCAAATTGAAATCATTTTGTCATTTATTGGGTTATATCAAAGTACTGCTTTGGCTACTCTTTGATTGACTAGGATGGCTACCCCATTTCTTCTGCAGAATTCTTGACCTCAGTAGTAGGTCTGGTGGTTGTCTGATGTGAAAAGTCCCATTTCAGTCCTTCTCGGTTCACCAATTCCCAGGATATAAATGTTTAACCTTGTCATTTAATTCTTGACCACATCTAGTTTGCCTTGGTTCATAGTTCTAACATACCAGGTTCCTATGCTGAGTTGTTGTTTGCAGCATCAGACTTTCCTTTCCCCTCCAGACACATCCGCAGCTAGGTGTCATTTTGGCTTTGGCCCAACCACTTCATTAGATCTGTTACTTGTACTTGGCCTTTGCTCTCCCTCAGTAAAGTGGTAGGCACCTTCTGACCTTAGGTGCTCATCTTCCGGTGTCATATCATTTTGTCTCTGGTTGTGCCTATCCATAAAGTTTTCTTAGCAACATTACTGGAGTGGCTTTCAGTTTCCTTCCTTCAGTGGACAACGATATGTCTGACCTCTCTGCCATGACCTGCCCATTTTGGCTGACCCTACATGGTATAGCTCACAGCTTCATTGAAGTACACAAGCCCCTTCACCACCATCCACACAATGATCTTTTTATCCACAAATGTCACTGCAGCTTCACATTGTAAATCCTAAAAGAATATGGTTTTGTCTTACTCTTCTTTGCAACTAACTTTTCATGTTCTATTTTAGCCAGTCTAATAGCTCTTTTGCAAGCGTTGTTGATTTCCTTGTACTCACATAACGCAGCCTCTGTTATCTCTTTTTTTTGTATATTTGAAATGGCTTTTTTTATCTCTGTATCTAGATCTTTAAATCATTATTAAGCCACATGGGATGGAATTTAGTCCTTTTACTTTTATTTCCACATGGTATATGGTGATAGGTATATATATTTAGTAAGAATTTATACGTTGTCCATTTATGTTCAGTAGTTTTATCACCTCTGCCTATGATCACCTCATTCTTAATAATTAAAATTTAATGTTTGGTCCATCTGACTCTTTTTACCTGGTGCTTTGCGTGCTGGGGCACATTAATCCCCAATTGCCCCCTAACCCCTCTATACTGGCTCCCTACAAACCCCCAATGTCCTGTCAGTAGTACACTATTGACCTTCATGCCCCGTAATGAATCTTATAAAGCATATATTCTCTTCTAAGATTGGTTTCAATAGCCAGTCATATATGGGCAACTCTTTTATACCTTATCCTGATTGATTGGTACATGAACCAATCAGAATAAAGAGTGCTCTTGTATTTCAATCTCTTCATTTAAGGTACAGGTTTTGAATTGCTTAATGCTGATTGGCTGAAATATGATTAGATTATATAGCCTCAAATTTGAGGGGCAAGCTTCTTTGACCAAGATAGAAGAGGCCATTTCTATGAGACTTGAAGATGAAAAATCAGTAGCATCAAGCAAGCTAAACAGTTACCTTTCATCAGCTGTGACCTGGATCAATGTCCAACTCTTCTTGTCAAAGGTTGTCCTGATCTGTTTTCACAGTATTCACACAAAAAACTACAGGCTTTTTTACAATCTTCACTTTCTAGGAAAGGTTATAGAAAAAGAAGTTGCAGTTCAACTTGAAATCCATCTGTAAAAGTATGACGTCTATGGGAATGGAGGAAAAGACACAACACAGAAACATACCTGGTAGCAAGAGATAGAAGTAATTATTCCGTCCCAATTCTCCTTTATCTCACTGCAGCAATGGATACAGAGAACCCTGTGAGATTAATAGAGAGGCTGAAGAGCTACAGTGGACCTGATGGTTCTCATCCAGTTTAATATTTTGTCACTAGCAAGTAAAAGAGGGTACAGTACAGGAAGCAGGGGTGGTTCTACCGCCAGTGCACCCGGTCCAATATAATTATATATTTTATATTTTAAATATAATTTGTGAGAAAAAAAATAAATACATATATATATATATATATATATATATATATATATATATATATATACATTTTCAAATTCTAAACCCACTGTGGATAAGTTTGCCTCATAGAATACCAGCACAAATACAAACACATAAGACACTATTTTATAATTGTTGCAACTTAAAAAACTACTCTTATTAATACTCCTAAAAAATAATAAATGGGGGAATATAAAATACCCAGTAGAATGGAACCACAACCTCACATAAACACTCTAGAACAGCAAGTATTACAACAGAATCTAAGTATTTTCACTGCTGCTTTCATTGATAAGCAGCTGAAGTAAGAAAGTATTTATAGTGTGCTTACATATTGGGGCAGTGTAAATTGGTATTTTTGCTATGCTGATTTATTATTATATTATGCCTACAGTTTAAAGGGGACCTTGTTATGCTGGATTAATTCAATTGTCACCAAAGAAGCATTATGGCTTTATGACATATTACAACTTGCAATTGAGTGTATCTTTTCAAATTGACACATTCTTGTTACATTGCTATTTAGAGTACTAATCTTACAGCTTTGTTGTTGTTGTTTAGTCGTTCTGTCGCGTCCGACTCTCTGTGACTCAGAGGACCACAGCACGCCAGGTGCATCTCTCAGTCACTGCCCCTCTGAGCTCCATCAATTTCATGTTCATTGCTTCAGTGACCTCACCTCTCCATCTCTGCCTCTGTTATACCCTTCTTCTTGTGCCTTCAATCTTTTCCAGCATCAAAGTATTTTCTAGTGAATCCTGCCATCTCATACTATGTCCAAAATATTTGAGCTTCAGCCTCATGATCATACCTTCTAGTGAACAGTTTGTCTTGATTTCCTGAAGTATTGATTTATTTATTGGATCTTCTTGCAGTCCAAGGGACTCAAAGTAGTCTTCTTCAACACCACAATTCAAAGGCGTCAATTCTATGACGCTCAGACTTCTTTATGGTCCAGCTCTCACATCCGTATGTTACTACTGGGAATACCATAGTTAGAACTATGCAGACCTTTGTTGATAGTTTAACATCTTTACTTTTTACTAGCTTGGCCAAGCTTGCCATAGCTTTCCTCCCCAGAAGCAAACATATTTTAATTTCATGGCTACAGTCACCATCTGCAGAGATATTTGATCTAAAATCTGTCACTGCCTTCACTTCTTCCCCCGTCTATTTGCCAAGAAGTGAGATTGCCATGATCTTCGTCTTTTTAACGTTGAGTAGCAGGCTAGCTTTTGCACTCTCTTCTTTTTCCCTCATCAATAATTTCCTTAGTTCCTCCTCACTTTCAGCCATCAGAGTAGTATCATTGGCGTATCTGAGGTTGTTAAAATTGCTTCCAGCAATATTGATTCTGGCTTTGGATTCATGCAATGAATGCATATAAGTTGAATAAATAAGGTGACCTTGTCGCACTCCTTTTCCGACCTTGAACCATTCTGTGGTCCCATGTTCGGTTCAGACTGTGGCTTCTTGGTCGACATACATATTCTTTAGGAGGAGGATGGAGAACATGATCTGGTACTCCCATCTCTTTAAGGGCTTGCCACATTTTGTTGTGATCCACACAGTCAAAGGCTTTAGAATAGTCTATGAAGCAGAAGTAAATGTTTTTTTGAAACTCCTTGCTTTCTCCATTATCCAATGGACATTGGCAATTTGATCTCTTGTGCCTCTTCCTCTGCGGAACCCACCTTGCACATCTAGTAGTTCCTGGTCCATATATTGTTGGAGTCCAGCTTGTAGAATCTTAAGCATTAACTTGCTGGCATGTAAAATGAGTGTAATAGTTCGATAATTGGAGCACTCTTTGGCACTGCCTTTTTTGCGGATTGGGATGTAGACTGACCTTTTCCAGTCTATTGGCCACGGTGGAGTTTTTCAAATGTGTTGGTATAAGGCAAGCAACACTTTTTCAGCATCATCCTGTAGAATGCTATACTTGTAAAGAAGCAATGAGTACAAGTGTTTAACTCTAAATTATATAGGAGTGTTAAGCATTTAAATTACCTGATTTATAATTTTTTAGGAGAATTAATAAAAGTTATAAAAAGTTGCAACAATTATAAAATGGAGTCTTATGTGTTTGTATTTCTGCTGCTTCGATATTATAATTGTCAAACTGCGATTCGTCATCACGCTTTGCGACAAATCGCAGTTTAACATTTTATCCATCGCAGCCCCATGCATGTGCAATTGCACTGCGTTGTGGTGCGTGCATGTGCACTGTGCGGCATTAGCTGCGCTTGCGCATTGCGTTGGGGCGCGCATGCTCATTGCATGGCCTTAGCCGCGCATGCACATTGCACTGCTTTAGCAGGAGAGGTGAGACACACAAGGGGGGGGGGGGGGGAGAGACACATGGCGTGCAAGGAGGGGGAAGAGACACAGGGGAGAAGAGTAGGGGTGAAGAGACCCCGGGTGAGGGTTGGAGAGACAAAGGGGAGGGAAATCGGGAGGGAGAGGCACAAGTGAGGTGGGGTAAAAGACACAGGGGGCAAGGGGGAAAAAGACACAGGGGAGGGGGAGGAGACACAGAGGAGGAAGGGGGAAGAGACACAGAGGAGGGGGAAAGAGACACAGGGGAGGGGACAGAGACGCATGGGAGGGGGAGAGACACAGAGGAGGGAGAGGGGGAAAGAGACACGTGGGGGAAAGAGACACAGTGGAGGTGGAAAGAGACCCATGGGAGGGAGAGGGGGGAGAGACACAGGAGAGTGAGTTGTGGGGGTAGAGAGAGGGGAGTGAGAGGAGGGGGAAGAGACACAGGGGAGGGGGAGGAGGGGGAAGATACACAGGGGAGGGGGGAAAGACACAGGGGAGGGAAATCTTTCACATCTTTCCCTTTAGTAAGGATTCCAGTTTCTTCCTTAAAGTTAGGACATTCTTCCTTAGTAAGAATACTGGCTGCAATCATCTGTTTGATCTCCACGTTTTCAGTAGACTCACTTGCTCTCCCTGCAGTCTCTTTGGTGCTGTCTGCAGTCTCTTTTGCCATCTCAGCAGTCTCTTTTGCCATCTCAGCAATCTCTTTTGCCATCTCTGCAATCTCTTTTGCCGTCTCAGCAGTTTTGTCTGCCGTCTCATCACTCTCTTTTGCCATCTCAGCACTCTCTTTTGCCGTCTCAGCAGTCCCAGCGGTCTCACTCGCCATCTCAGCGGTCTCGCTCGTCTGCTCTGCAGTCTCTCTTGTGCTCTCTGCAGTCTCTCTCGGCTGCTCTGTAGTCTCTCTCGCCTGCTCGGCAGTCTCTCTCGCCTGCTCTGCAGCCTCTCTTGTGCTCTCTGCAGTCTTTTTTGAAGCTCTCTTGGTGGCTTGTTGCACTCTCTCTGCCATCCACCAGGCCTCTAACTCCTGATTTCTCTCTTCATCAGGTTTGGTTTGCCTTCCCTTAACAGGGAAACTGCTTTTTAAACTTGGGAGGACAAGCATGTCCCTTGGATAGCGATAAGCCTGTCTGTCAAAAAAATCCCAGGAGTGCAATCTCTGTACTCTTTTCACTCCTATTCTGTTAAGGATCTTCCTTCAGGATACACTAATTTGTTACCTTTTCTTCAGGCAAAACCACATATGCTTTCTGAGCTTCTGCACACAGATAGGGACCCAGGGCTGTGGCCCAGTGCTTTTCAGGCCAACCTTCCATAGTGCGTATATTAACCTTACATGTGTGTATATATGCTTTCATGGGAAAAACATACTGCTCCATATCCTAGTGGCCAAATATGGTAATGCATAATTAAGTTTAATTTTGCTGATTTTTGTGCCGCACTTAATTGTATATTCATTTAATCTGGGGGGGATTTGGCATCCCACCCCCATTAGCCCCAGTTCCTATGCCCCTGCACATAGGTCTATTTAAAGCTTACCCTGCTAGCTATAATGGCTGTCCCAAACTGAACTGTTGGTTCAGAGAGTAAGATTCAGTTTACTGTTCTTAATGTTTACCCATTTGGTATTGTGTTGCCTATAAATATACTATAACAGTTTGCAATAAATTGTGTATTTTGCTTTATTAACAAAGCATAACGTTGTAGTTCTTCTGAATGTTGAGAGTCATAATTACTGCCAGAGTATGCTAACCTTGCCTCGGTCACTGGGGTTTCCTGACTGACCCACAGGAGATACGAGGCCCTAACAGGCCATAGTTCCAGTGTCATAACCGGTCCAGCTGGATTCCTATTTTGACAGACTTTGTGGCAGCTGTGGGATTGACATTATATGGGACCTTGATTCCACATGGCCGAATAAGATGACCTAACATTGACAGAGCTCCAAGAACTTATCCAAACTCATGAAGCAGAGCTTTTTGGGTGCATACCAGGGCAGCAATAGCTTAAGAGCTAAATTGGCTATACCTGGAGGAAAAAACACTGGGAGTACCTGATGGAGCGCCACTGTCTTTAGAATTAGTCTGAATTAGACTTGGCAGTTTTGAGTCTATGATCTCCAAAGCCAGGGGTGATGACCACAGGCGTAGGAAGGGAGGGCACGGGGGTGGACAACCTCCTTAGGTGTGGCATGAGCTGCTACAAAACCGCCGGTCAGTAGCTGCTGATGATGCCCCCTCACACGCTTGTGTGTGTATGTGTGTGTCTGTGAGTGCTTGTGTCTGTGTATGCCTCTGTGTGTGTGAGTGCGTGTAAGTCTGTGAGTGTGTGTGAGTGTGTGTCCGAGTGTGTCTGTGTGATTGTGTGTCTGTGAGAAAGTGTGTGAATGAGTGTGATTGTGTGTATGTCTGTGAGTGTGTGTCTGTGATTGAGTGTGTGTGTCTGTGAGTGAGTGTCTGTGTGAGTGTGTCTGTGAGTGTGTGTGTGTGTGTAATTCTGTGAGTGTGTGTGTTTGTGTGTGCACTTTTTCCTCCCATGCCTGCCCCTGAGTTTGACGGTGATAGTGTGTGCCTCTGTGTGTGTGAGTGTGTGTAAGTGTGTGAATGTGTGTGTTTATGAGTGTGTCTGTGTGAGTGTGTGTGCATCTGAGTGAATGAGTGTGAGAGAGTGTCTGTGTGAGTGTGTGTAAGTCTGTGAGTGAGTGTCTGTGAGTAAGTGTGTGAATGAGAGTAAGTGTATGTGTGAGTATGTACATCTGCGTGTTAGTGTGAGTGTGTGTCTGTGAGTGAGTGTGTCTTTGTGAGTGTATGTGTCTGTGAGTGTGTGTGTCTGAATGTGAGTCAGTGTCTATGAGTGAGTGTCTATGAGTGGGTGTCTGTGAGTGAGTGTAAGTCTGTATGTGTCTGTGAGTATGTGTGTCTGTGTGTGCACTTTTGACGCCAGTGACTACCTCAGAGTTTTACGGGGGGGGGGGGGTCAAACTCCGGGGCAGCCACAGGAAGCAAAAGCTCACACACAGACACACACACTCACAGACACACCGGGCGGCAAATCTCTAGCTACGCAACTGGTGACAACCAAAGCCCTTTGCAGTTACACAAGGAGAGTGGCTGTCCTGGAGGAGTTATCAGCTGGGGATCAACTCAAAATTGATATCAAAGCAAAAGCAGGGCTTTCAGTCAATCCAAGGAACTATGCACTTTAGCAGACTTGCATGTTGAACTGAGGGCACCCAGCCCCACCAACCCACCTGGTCCAAGGTATCCAGCAGAGAACTACAATGTTATTGACGCCACCAGACGGGACACATATGCATGGATGTCCTCAGCACAGACGCCCTCCTGGGAAACCACCCCAGTGGTACCTTTACTATATTTTCATATGGCCAGAGAGGCATGAGGAAGAAGAGGATGAGCAAAGGTATTGGGCAATTGCCCACTAGGGATTCTATGGGGAGGCATATTCAGCAAGTGATTGTGGATGGCAAAGCAGTCGAGGGGTTTAGGGATTCCCTGTTTTTTATCACTTTGATCCATCCTTATTTTGTCAGCAGCACAGCCCTGCAGCCCAAGGCAATCAGTGCTGTAGTAACACGAGGCAGGATATACTCTATTCCAGTGGCTCCGTCAGAGGTACTGGGTTTTGCTACATAATGACCTAGGACCTATGAATTGCAGTTATTTGATGATCATCACACATGAGTAAGTCAATTATACCTAGGAGCCTGGTGTACATGAAGCGGATCCTCTGACCACAGATGTGGTCCCAGTGGTAAGTGATTTGCACTTACAGGGTTTCTAATGGGCCATGGGGTAGTCCGGAGGAGTTTAATAATGATTTAGCTAGCAACCCTACTCTTGCTAGGGCTAGAGCTCGGGCTGAGACTGGGGAGTGGGAGCATGGGGGTGAACAGTACAAGTGGGGAGGAAGCCTATTGTATTGGGTGATCAAGTTGGATTGGGACCAACAACCATAAATAGAAAAGCAGCTTGTCACGTGAGCCAAAGCCTTACAAAAGCCTTCTACTGACCAGGAGTGTCCAGAGATGTTACCCGCTACTGTAATACCTATGTCATGTTACAGCAAGTGAGTAAGCACAGAGGGGTACTCAGGGGCTATAAGTTTGATAGGTTTGCTTGCCAAACCCAGTCGATCAGGGAAGTGCTAGATCCTTGCAGTACTGGATTACGCCACTAGATTCCCGAAGGCAGTAGTGTTGTCTCAGATAACTGTGGATGTAGGGGCAGATGCTTTAGTAACAGTGTTTACCCTGGTGAGCTTCCCTACAGAGATATTGTTGAACCTGGGCACTTAATTTTTGTGGATACTTATGCAACAGCTTTGTAAGTGAGCTATGCCATCATAGTGCTTAAAAAACTACAAACTTACTTTTCTGGGTGTGAGTTTCCAGTGGTGACAGACCACGACCCACTGTGTTGGTTGCACCGGGTGTTGGGTGATAATGGACACTGCTTAGATGGAGACTGGGCCTCCAAACTTTAAATTTCTGAATTGAATACCAGCAGGGAAAGGCACATAACAATGCTGTTGGTTTATCCCTGCAGGAGGACCAAGGTTTGGAGTGTTTGCCAAGAAGAGGGCCTCTCAACACTTGGTCATTCCTCGCTATCCCCCACTTCAGGTAGTGATTAGTGATTCTCTCCGCCAACAGCCTGGTGTGAGGGAAACAACTTCATAAAGTGAAGTCTATGCACCGGTGGTTGCCCTCACATATGATTAGTTAAAGTTTAACATAATGGTTGTCCCAGTCATTTAAAGCACAAGATCCCCTTTGCTGTTGTTAAAGTTTACCCATTTGATATTGAGTTGATCCCAATGTACTATCCCAGTTCGCAATAAAGAATGTCCTTTGTTTAAATTACAAAGCGCACCTCTGTAGTTCTTCTAGAAGGAGAGAGTTGTAATTACTGTTAAAATACACTATCCCCGGCTCTGTGGTATCTTGACTGAGCAAGCCAGGTGTTGAGAAAACCCACTAATAGTCGATACTAGGGCCAAACCAGCAGCAGTTCCAGTGTCATTGCGTGTACGAGAACAAAAGCAAGAACACTTCCAGACCTCCTCTGTGTTCAGCTATTATATTCCTGATATTTGAACGAAGTAATTTGCATTCCCTCCAAGACAAACTCTGTATACGTTTTCATTATGATGATATTGTCATGTCCAGTAGCCTATGCAATTCACCTACATCTAGTTAAAGACAGCTTGTGTAATATATCTTAACAGTAGTTGCCCTTGATGATATTAAGACATTCTTTCCTTCCGTGTCTGAACATACAAAGCATGTCAAACAAGTGCTGAACAGGTTTCAGCATTATCATCTGTAAGGATTTGGATTTGAGTCAGATACTATAAAATTGTTTTTGCAAACTTCTATTATAGGTTCATTCACATTTTCTCAAGCACTCTGTTACTTATCACTACCCTGATCTTAAAGAGACACTAAAGTCACCATATGTGCTCTGCAACAGCAGAATGTATGCAGAGAAGTTGTTTACATATTGATCACAAATTGACTTTATATTGCCATTTCCTGTCCAGCTAGTATAGCCCCTGAAGTGTGTCTGTAAGTGTGAAGACAAGAAACTGCAAAGATTGTGAGATTAACACTGTGACTGACACACTGATTATATTTCAACTTTATTGATTTCTACTGTTTATCATAGAGAAATGTGTTGAAGTGGGTAAGAGCATCATCTTTCTTCTCTTCTTTTTGACATGAATATTTTATTTAGTCTAAATTAATATAAATATATATATATATATATATATATACACTGTATATATATATATATATATATATATATACACTGTATATATATATATATATATATATATATATATATATATATATATATATATATATATATATATATATATACACACATAATGTTTTTTTCTTGCATCCAATATAAACATTAATATTAAAGAAGGAATGTTATAGGACTCAGTCCTGTGCCATTTAACACTACAGTCTCTTTGCCACAAGGCTAAGTCTATAGATGCTTTGCAGTGAGTGGAAAAGTATAACATATCTAACACAGAATGTTTTGTAGACATAGAAATGTAATACACAGCATTATTATTACAATAATTGTCACATAACACCTTTACATATATATTTTCAGTTTTATTTTCTAATCAAAATACAAAATAATATTTAATAAAAAAATGTAAAAAGAGAGAAATAATTTGATTCAAACATACACATTTAATTCTAGTCAGTTAAACCCTAGGCTAATAGCCACATTAAATTTGAAGCTTGTAGGTGCAACGTGAGACCCTCAACGGCTGCAGGCTTGAAACTTGGCCGAGTTACAGAGCTATTAAATTAAACAAGGCTGCGTTTTACAGACCAGAGACCCAAACCCGTAAACCATTTTTTGCCCGTTGCATGTACGGCCGTGAACACATGATCAATTAGTCAGTTACAGGTTTTGATGGAGCCAATGGTAAAAGAGATCGTCATCATATGTCACTGAAAAATGGAGGTTAGATTTCAATCTCTTACAGGTTTCAATTACTAGTTTCGATCAGACCCACATTCCAGATGTAATGCAATATCAATAAAGCCGTAAATATGATATTCAGGTCCATGCGAGTTCCATTGTATATATTAATACCCTGATTACCGGGATCGATATAACACGGAAATTAAACAGAAAAAGTAGTATTTTTTGTTGCAAATTTGCGAGCATGACAATGTTGTGCTATTAATTTTAATACCTAACATCTTTTTCTCTTTTAATATAAGTACAGTAGTGTGTGTATATTTGCATTTACAGCGCTACGGCTAAGACTTTTAGCCCCTTGCAGATCCTCTCTAGCACCTGTAGGCTTTTTGGCTCCATTTGCGGGTTAAGGTCTGGAACGCCAGTGACTTTGTTGCAATTTAATAACGTCATTGGAACGTATCAGTTACAGGCTTGAAAGAACAAAGGATTTGCGGGCGCACAAGTCGAATTCTCACATCCCGTAGCATTTTCTCGACCCTACCCTGCAAGTCGTTGGCGGTTGCTTTACGGGGACAATTTAATAGCCGTAAGTCTTCCGGACTACCTTACGGGCTGTGGTTTTCAACATTGAGGGAATTTAATGTGGCTATTTGTCTCCATATACTTTGTAATGAGTGAAAGGATCACACAAACTATATAATAAAGAACAAATATTGAAAATATAATGTTTTTTTAAACAACCTGGACACTTGTTTCTAATAAGTACAATTGGCCAGTACAGTTTATTGTGTATTCTTACAATGTAGGGGTAGGTTAGAGGCAGCCTAAAACCACTAACTTCAAATGTTCATAACTCAATTAACTTTGCAGCTTTTATTTATTTTTATTTTTAAATGAAAGCATTTTTTTCACATAATTTCCTTCCTCCATTTGATGGGGCAGACCACATATAGTGACTTTTTAAATGTTTTCAGTGTTTTGTCCAAGCATAAGACATATTTTACTTGTTATAGGAATATTTTATAATAGGTCCTATTCTCTAACATTCTAATCCTAATTTACCATTATTCCTTTTAGAGTATTTTCAGTGTAATATTACGCAGGCTATAAAAACCTGAAGTATCTGTAGACTACTAAATATGTATGCCCTAAACAGGACCATTGAGCTCCATGCTCTATGCATAGTTACTACTACTACACAAAATGCCTCAAACTATCATTCCTCTATGAGAATGGTGCCCACAGTAGGGGAGCTAGTGAATGGAGGCCCCCTGCACACAAAAAAATAATTGCCCCCTCCATGCCAACAGTATACATTATTTTATATACAGGGAGTGCAGAATTATTAGGCAAGTTGTATTTTTGAGGATTAATTTTATTATTGAACAACAACCATGTTCTCAATGAACCCAAAAAACTCATTAATATCAAAGCTGAATATTTTTGGAAGTAGTTTTTAGTTTGTTTTTAGTTTTACCTATTTTAGGGGGATATCTGTGTGTGCAGGTGACTATTACTGTGCATAATTATTAGGCAACTTAACAAAAAACAAATATATACCCATTTCAATTATTTATTTTTACCAGTGAAACCAATATAACATCTCAACATTCACAAATATACATTTCTGACATTCAAAAACAAAACAAAAACAAATCAGTGACCAATATAGCCACCTTTCTTTGCAAGGACACTCAAAAGCCTGCCATCCATGGATTCTGTCAGTGTTTTGATCTATTCACCAACCACATTGTGTGCAGCAGCAACCACAGCCTCCCAGACACTGTTCATAGAGGTGTACTGTTTTCCCTCCTTGTAAATCTCACATTTGATGATGGACCACAGGTTCTCAATGGGGTTCAGATCAGGTGAACAAGGAGGCCATGTCATTAGATTTTCTTCTTTTATACCCTTTCTTGCCAGCCACGCTGTGGAGTACTAGGACGCGTGTGATGGAGCATTGTCCTGCATGAAAATCATGTTTTTCTTGAAGGATGCAGACTTCTTCCTGTACCACTGCTTGAGGAAGGTGTCTTCCAGGAACTGGCAGTAGGACTGGGAGTTGAGCTTGACTCCATCCTCAACCCGAAAAGGCCCCACAAGCTCATCTTTGATGATACCAGCCCAAACCAGTACTCCACCTCCACCTTGCTGGCGTCTGAGTCGGACTGGAGCTCTCTGCCCTTTACCAATTCAGCCACGGGCCCATCCATCTGGCCCATCAAGACTCACTCTTATTTCATCAGTCCATAAAACCTTAGAAAAATCAGTCTTGAGATATTTCTTGGCCCAGTCTTGACATTTCAGCTTGTGTGTCTTGTTCAGTGGTGGTCGTCTTTCAGCCTTTCTTACCTTGGCCATGTCTCTGAGTATTGCACACCTTGTGCTTTTGGGCACTCCAGTGATGTTGCAGCTCTGAAATATGGCCAAACTGGTGGCAAGTGGCATCGTGGCAGCTGCACGCTTGACTTTTCTCAGTTCATGGGCAGTTATTTTGCGCCTTGGTTTTTCCACACGCTTCTTGCGACCCTGTTGACTATTTTGAATGAAACGCTTGATTGTTCGATGATCACGCTTCAGAAGCTTTGCAATTTTAAGAGTGCTGCATCCCTCTGCAAGATATCTCACTATTTTTGACTTTTCTGAGCCTGTCAAGTCCTTCTTTTGACCCATTTTGCCAAAGAAAAGGAAGTTGCCTAATTATTATGCACACCTGATATAGGGTGTTGATGTCATTAGACCACACCCCTTCTCATTACAGAGATGCACATCACCTAATATGCTTAATTGGTAGTAGGCTTTCGAGCCTATACAGCTATACAGACAACATGCATAAAGAGGATGATGTGGTCAAAATCCTCATTTGCCTAATAATTCTGCACTCCCTGTATATATGTACATATATATATATATATATATATATATATATATATATATATATATATATATATATACACACACATAATAAATCAGGTTCCTTTATGTATATATACAACATTATATATAATATTTTTTTTACTTATTTCTGTGGTCATAATGTAGAGTATATATAAAAAGGAACCCTTCTCAATATTCTTCCTTTTTTCTCCCCTCCTCCTCCCCCTATCTCTCCTTCCTTACACCTTTCCTACCTTCTCTCTCTCATATCCTTCCTCTCCTACCTCCCCCTCTTCCCTCTGACTCTCCCTCCCCACCTGCAGGTCAGGCGGCTCCTCCTCTCCTTTTATCACAGTGGGCAAACATCATAGTAATCAAGAGGGTAGAGCAGATAGCTGTGGAGGGGGGTGAAGAACGGGTCAAGGGGGCCCAGAGGAGACCAGGGGTGCCGGGGTATGGTACGGGTTTGGGCTCTAGAGAAGGGCCCCAGTGCATTGAACCACCTGCACCGGTGGTAACTCTGCCCTTGGGCTCCAAGTACTTTGGCCCATTTTCCATCAGTACTAATGTCAATTTGTGGCTTATTTTGTTCATTCAGTAAGGCTATGTATCCCATGTTTTTTTTAGTTTTTTTTTATGCAAGAACATTTTCATGGTCATGAGCTTCCTCTCATGGTTTTAAAGGATGACAGTAAATATAAGACAGAGTCCATAGTGAACCAATAAGAGTTCAATTACATGGCTCCCACAGTATCTCCCACAGGTTATTTCACAAAAGAGTTACTGACACTGAATACTAATATATGCTCACATTAAATCCCAAGCCAGTAATTGCAATGTGAAGCCCGTAATGGCTGTGTGCTTGATATTTGACGAGTTACAGTGTTATTAAATTAGAAAGGCTGCAAGCTACGAGCTGGAGACGCAAATCCGTAAACCATCTGTCGGCTGGCAGCTTTGCAGGGTGGAACGAAAATTAAGCAAGCCTGTACAAGTATAGATGGAGCCAATGGAAACAGAGATTTTCAGCATTGCGTCACAAGATAATGGAGGATGGATTTCAAAGTCGTGGTTGAATTACAATCTACGAGCGAACCCACATTCCATTCAAAATACAATATTAATAAAGTCGCAAATATGATATTCTATCACAAGCGAGTTACAGTATATGTATTAACACATTGATTCCTGGGATCTATATAACACAAAAAATATACATGAAATGAAGTATTTTTCTGAGCCGTTTTGCGGGCTTGAGAATGTTGTGCTATTAATGCTAAGACCTGACGTCACTTACACTTGTAATAAAAATACAGTAGTGTGTTTTTATTTGCATTATAAGTACTACTTATTGGACCCCCCTTGCGGGTTATCTGGAGCCCATGTTGGGATTTGGGCTCCATTTGCGTGTTACGGGCTTGCTCGCTAGTGAATTCTTTGCAATTTAATAGCTAAATTGAACAAGTAGCGGTTACGGGCTTGTCAGATCAAAGGATTTACAAGTGCAAAGTTCAACGTTGCTTAATCCGTAGGCTTTTTTCAGCCCTGTTGCATTTTAACCCGCAAGTCGTCGTAGCAAATATCTCTAAGATCTACGTTACGGGCTACGTTTTAACACTTAGCCCGAATTTAATGTGACTGGTAGCCAGTGGGTTTGTCATGTAAGGGAAATTAGCATACAATTCTTGCAAGACTCCTAATGAGCAGACTTAAACTGATGTAAATGTGAAGTTGTGAGTTAGAGCCCAGAAACACGGTAATTCCCATAGCAACCCCAGTAAATTTAAAGTGCATAAGTAAATATTGCACCATTGTTTCTTTATAGCTATGTGTTTCCCACACAGACATTGACACATTTATCTGGTTTATTATTCTTGCACATGAACATTGCAGTTCAGACACCTCATATGATATGTCAATTTCTAAGCATTAAATGGAAGGGGTCACACGTGTGGGTGGTTGATAAGCAGACAGGCATAAATCCCTAGGCCTTTGTATTAATTAGGGGGGACTTAGCAGTTAAACCAGTGTTTAATTATGAGAGCAGGTATTTGTAACTGACATTTTTGTTTTATTTGATTACTAGCGAATTGCCCGTCAAAAAATGACGGCAATGAAATCGTAAGTGAGCTAATGGTGTTTGGTGTGTAATAATGAAATATATAATACATTAATAAATGAACATAGTTTACCTATTGTGAAGCATTGTGTTGAAGAGCTGGGAATCTGTTTTGATGTTGCTGCAGCATTAGTGGTGTGGAGCTGCTGTGTAAGCGTGCTGAATGTGTGCAGTGTAATACTGTGCGTGCGCGAGACCAAACCGTTAGCGTAGTGGTGTACTTCCGCATTGGCGTAAAATGTCGGGTTATCTGTGGTATGCGTCTTCGCGGATTATCTGTAGGTGCTTCGTGGTGTTTTGCGAGTTTCTTGTGGTGTTTTGCGAGTGTGTTGTGGTGTTTTGCGTGTTGAGAGTGCTGTAGCCTCGTTTTCGTTTTGTTCGTCAGCCATTCTTTCTGTCGCTTAGCGATTTTATTAGTGTCTAAAGTGTTTTATTTTTATTTAAATGAAGGTGTAACTTGCTTTTTTGAGGTGCTGGATGGTTCCTCTTGTTGTAGGTAAGGTTTTTATGTGTGTGTTGTGTGTATTTATTGTATTTTAAATTTTTGTATGTCGGCGTGTTGCGTCCGATTTTTGCGAGGTGGTAATGTGTGCTAACGTGTCTCGTATGGTGTTTGCGTGTGTAGCCTCGTTTTCGTTTTGCTCGGCGACCATAGGGTAGCGAGGGCAGTGGGCGAGGGCCTCAGTTGCTGGCATGGAGCGCCGAAGGCGCTCCATGCCAGCAACTGCGACCTTCGCAAACTTAACGTCGCAACACAAACAACACGAAACACCAATTACGACCCTCGCAAACTTTTACTAGCAACGCAACAACTCGCATGCTCACAACAATATATGTGATTCTTTCAAAATGTTGTATAGGGCTGGATTAACCATTAGAAATGCTTATTTTTTGTTTTAGGATGTGTAGACTTCAGTTTTATGTTATTAGTCCTGAAGAATTCTTTCTTTAGGCTATTTTGTTTCTCCTACTTGTAGGTCAGTAAGTGACTTGTAAGTGTCTAGTAAGTGAAGGTTACACACAATGATTTTTCCCACTGTGAGTACTTGCAGAGCCGTATGGGAGTCAGTTCAGTAGTGATTAGTCGTAAGGGTTTGTTGCAGGAGGAAAGCAATAGCTACTTTAGTGCTGACATGACATTTTCGTTCTCAAGATTTCCTACATGAGTCATTTAATTGGGCCCTAAACCACTTGAACACCTACGGCCTTATTAAATTGCAATTTGGCAAATTGAATAGGGCTCTATAGCATATTTTTTTACAGAAGTTTTTAGTTAGTGAAGACCTTGCTTTTGTATAGAAGTTCACTAACTAAAAATGTCTGTAAAATAAATATCCTATGTGCTTATATAGAGCCCTATTCAATTGGCCGAATCACAATTTAATGAAGGCTGCTAATGTTTGTAAAGGTTATATTCTTAAACAACATACTGGCAACAAAGGACTTATAATTTAACAGCATATAGTTGTTTATCTAGTGATTTTTATTTGTTGATTTATGTCACAGCCTGCTCTTTGTTGGGCTTGAAAAAGTTGTTAGACTGATCCTACCCACAGGTTGTTTTTAATACGTGTTTTTAATGGGAGCCAGATTAGTATTTCTGGGTATAATTGGGAAATAGTATGTTAAAGCACACTAGCATGCAGCAGTCATATCAGGAATTTTGTATGTTACATTCCATACCAAGGCCCTCATTCAATTGCAATTTGGCCAATTGAATAGGGGTCTAAATAAGCACATAACATATTTTTTTAAAGAAGTTTTTACTTAGTAAGGGCCTCATTCTATTTGCGGCCATAAATCGGCCGTAAGGCTGCGATTCCTTGCGGGGGTTCAGTTAACTCGCGATTCTATTATACGGCCCCGCAAGGATCTCCCCTTACGGCCGGCCGCATATCTTGAAACCGGCCGTAAGCTCAGAAATCTAAAAACGCAAAAATAAATTCAAGCCTGCACTGTACAGCTCTGTAAATGCTAGGGATCATATTGGGGGACATGAGAATTAAAAGTAACCCCCTCTCAAGCTTGCACATCAGCCCAAACCCGAGTTCAAATTAACTGTTTATTTTCCGGCTGCGGCGTGGGCATGTCTGAAGTGCTCCAAGCACTCTGGACCTTTTACATGTATATTTTACGTATATTAAAAATAAAATATTTTACGGATTTGAGTATAGGATAATTATGTGCTATTTTTTCTAACACCTAAAATCCCTTTATAGTCTTCTCAAAGTGCAGGATGGCTTTATTTGGGCTATTTTATGTGCTTAAGTGGTGCTAGCGGGACCTCTTTCCTGCAAGTAAGCTGCGGCTCGCTTTTAGCCTTGCAGAGAGGGTTCCCGGAGCAATTGAATTGCAAATAGGAATTTCTTACGGCCGATTTCCTTGCGGCCGTTTAAGATCAAAGGATTTCCTCCGGCGCGAGCGGCCGCAAGAGATAGCAAGGCACCGGCCGCAAGCCTGCCGGAATCCTCGGCCGGAGGGGAATAGAATAGCCGAATAGCTTGCGGCCGGTCCTTGCGGCCCCACAACGGCAGCGGCCGCTAATAGAATGAGGCCCTAAGTATCTATCTAAAAGCAAGGTTTTCACTAACTAAAAACTTATTTAAAAAATATATGTTATGTGCTTATTTAGAGCAATATTCAATTGGCCAAATCACAATTGAATGAGGGCCCTAGGCTTTTGTTGTCAGATACAGGGCATATAGCTAGAAATGGGACATTAACATAGGTTTGTCCCTCAGTTAGTAGGATCTTTTGACATCACAGAGTTTCTCTTTATCCCTTTTAGTGGCTATTTGGATATTAAATGACCATTGGTGCATCTGGGAATGTACTTTGATAGAGAGGTGCCTCTCCCTATTGTGTATATATACTCAAGTATGAATGGCTATATCTAGACACATTTATTGTCTTCCTTTATTATGTACACTTATTTAACTATCCATTAGCAAAATGCTGCATACAGATTGATCCTCCTACTGTTATATGCTATCACACCTCCCTGTTGGTGTGGATGAATGATACTAATGCCCATATACCATCTGACATAAATACTGTGTGGTACAATTAATGACTGCTATGCTATTTTGATTAGCTTTATTCCCTACAATTTCTGGCATATTTCACCCTTGGTTTTAGTTGCAGCGTTTTTTTTTTTGTGGTATCAAATAAAGCTTTTTTATTTTTTTATTGATGAAATACAATACCTTTTGGCACCCTGAATTTCCCCACGTGATCTAGGATCTTCCACCAGGGCCCAGCGCCAGCATTGTAAAAGCTAGTTATCTGCGGGGCACATCTCTTCTGCCAAATGAAACCGCAGGTATATATATGACAGCAGGAAGTGGTATTGTTGTATGTGTGTGTGCAAAGAAAGTTCCAAAATCCCTCCACTATAAATAGTATAGTGATCAAATACTGTATTTTTTACAGGTAGAAAACCACTATATAGCACATAGTCCCAAAGCATGCAATGTTTCTACCACAGTAAATAAATGGATTATTAAACAACAAAAAAACACTACTTGGAAATAGGATGGGAGTGGTAGATGTGCCCCCTGATTCCTTTAGAGAGTGCACAATACATTGAACTCTTCTAACTTTTACACATAGCAAAAAGATAAATTCACTGTGGGAAAAAAGAAAAAAGTTGATAAGTTGGCAATTGAGGTATAGATAAGAGGTGTTCATAAGCACAAAAGAGAATGGTTTGTTATTTGTGAAGAGATAAAAAGGACAACACCAGGGTTTAATAACATGGCAGACCTCGTTGCTTAGCACAAGTACCACATGTACTACGGTCTCATGCCACAGCAGATATATGGCTATGTGTTCTAGAAACAGCTCAGTCAGAAGTACCTCTTCTAGATTTTTGTGCAGTTTCTCCTGATTAGTTGTTGTTAAGTCTCAATCTTTCTACAAACCAATTACACCTAATCTGGGACTATGTATTGCTGCTCCAGCCACCTCCCAGCACATGTTGTAGGTTCCTCTGACTCTGAGTTCTTCTGGTTGGTTCTGTGTCTTCCTGTTCTGTTTTACTTTTAACGTAAAAGAAGAAAGGACGTCTGAAAACTAGAGAGGTTGTACACATCTAATACAGAGGCAATCAAAGTGATATTTACAAATGGGCAAGAATTATAAAATATAGCTTTTGTAATAAAAATATACAATAAAACACAAACAACGTTGATTTAAAACACTTTTGATTAATTTATTAATAATATATATCTCAAGGGAATAACCTCCAAAATTATTATAACAATTGGAACCATAAATAGCAAAGATAGTAAATAATCATAGGTACACTAGCACCAACTTGAATATAAAGCAGCAAAATTACAGAATATCCAAACACTAGTATATGACGGAGTTTGGACTAGGACCCATCACTTGCCCTCTAATACTACCTATAACAACTATCTACACTTCTCACAATAATAATCAAAAAGGTGCATGTGCATATAGTTTTTACAGCCAACCTACAAAATTCTAATATAGTTCGTATTCAAAGTGCATGTGCATTCAATTCTCCATTATTCCAACAAGTCTCTAGTACAGATACATAACGTTTATATATTCTTATTGTATGTGTATAAAATTAAAAATAACATGAGAGGTAGATATGAAATATAATTTTGCAGTTATGACAATAAATTAATGAGTACCTATGTCTACAATTAAATCATAGGTGGATACATATGATAATCATTAAATCAAATTCAAAACCCATCAATTCATATATATGTACATGATTATATCAATATTAATTAATTAATAGTAATATCACCAATAATAATACTTTATCTAATCAGAGTAACAATGTTAATATACACACTATAAAACATAGGTGTTCCAACTGGTATATTATGTTTTAGGTTGAATGGTTATCCATAAATAACTATATAAAGTATTATTTAATGTCAATATCTCATCAAACCGATCCAATCACCATAATAGATTTACTGCTAGTTATATCAACAGAAAAAAATTAGCCTCTATAGATAATCAATTACATTGCATTGGTCCTATGGCATCCTAAGTTTCAGATCTCGGCTTGTCTCTGCAGCCCACCATGTGACGTCATCCAGATGCGACTTCAAAACGGCCGACGCGCATGTTTCGTATGGGAGCTTCTTCTTGTGTGCTTTCTTCTTTTTGGTTAAATTATGCATTACACTTACTAGTAGACGCTCTCCACTAAGCCAGAGACTGCTAATTAATATATATTAGTTATCCATAAATGGTCTTAGTGGAGCACGTCCTGATATAATTACTTCTAAATTAATTTCTTATATTGACTGTTTTACTTTTAGACTGATCTTTGCTGCTGCCAGGATTGTTACTGACATGGTTGGGTTTCTGCCAGCCCCTGATTTTTGGCTTGTCAGACCAATTATTTTGCCTATGCCATTAAACTTGTTACTTTGGACTTGTTATCCTCTGATACTACAGCCCTGACATAAGGACATGGTATCCCAATGCAAATAACAGGCTGAGTGTCTTAGGGTCGCATGAGGCCTGTTGCCCATTACCCACTACTGGTTTACAACATCATAAAATAATGTGTATATCCTTTAAAAACCTGGTTCTGCTAATTTTATGATTAACGTTCAATCAGTTGAAAAAAGTATTTGAATGCTAGTTCGACATCACCTTAGCTACTGATTTAGATTAATGTAGATAATTGCACCTGGAATATTGCACAGTTTAGACATTACCAGTTCTGTATGCAGAACAATACATTGAGCTCCTGCTCTGCATTAGTGACATCTAGTGGGGTTTGTAAAAATCATTTTTATTCCAGATAAATGTATTGAATTGATGCGATAGACATTGCAGATTAAATACATTGTTCAACAGATATGATTCTACAAGACTTGTCATGAGTAAGATTTATTTAAGCAAAATTGAATAGCTTACGGTGTAAATTGTCTTCAGGGTATATTTAAATTAAATAAGCTGCCTATTATAATCAAGGTAAACGATTTCCTATATATTTTTGTGGAAGGAATTGAGCTAGGTAATTTTATTATTATCCTTTATTTATAACGCGCCGACATATTCCGCAGCGCAATACAGGCGTTAGGTACAAGTATAAACAATAACCCCACAATGAAAAATAATGGAACACCCTGTTATTGAGCTTTCAATCAGATACACATAGTGCTTTCCCTAAAGCACTTCACAAGATTGAAACTCACAAACTTACATTCTAAAGGGGTTGAGTGCTAAGATTTGCAAGGGAGGGGAGATATTATTACCTTCAGAGAGGGGGTAGGACAGGGGCTACAATTTGACTAGATGCAAGAGGAAGAATATAAAATGCAAAGAATAAACTAGTTAAAAATGTAATAAAAAGTAAACAAAAATATTGATGGTGTGACAATCTGCTTCTTCAGGAGGGCTTGATATGAACCTAGTTCAAACCTACCCCAGCAGAATTGTGTGGTTCTTGTTCTCTGTGACACAAAATATGACTTCTGAAGAGGGCAAGGCCCAAAAGGTACAGGCAGAGAATCCTGGATACAGGTTACTAGTGGTCTATGGCAGGACCACTACCCAATTCAGGGTACAAAAAAGAGAAATATTATCACACCTTGGATATGTGAAAACTAGAACTGAACCTTATGGAATTATGCAACCAACCTATACACTCTATCTTCCATACTACACCCTTGTTTACCTTTGTGTATGTGTGTGATGTCAGCAGTTCTATCTGGCTTGCAATCTTGGTTACTATAAAAGGTATTGAGATCAAATTCACCATTTATATATAGCTGACTAGTGAAACAACCTTGATGTTAATCTCAACTGTTTGCTTAGGACTACTTGAAGTGCATGCATCTGTCTTGACTGCTGTTTATCAAGGCATGTATATGTGAGGATGCAATGATCTGCAGCTCAGCTTATGTGCAGAACATTTTTACCTTATCCCCGGTTATTCTCCTGTTCTATATACATTTTCCCTCTATAACATATAATAACTAGTATACATAATAACCATGTACAGACAACATACATCGGCAAACACAATACATAATCACAATGCAACAATGTCATGCTCCCTTGGCCACATGCAAAATTACTGGCAATATCAGTCCTTAAACAATGTAATCGTAACAGATGGCATTACCAAATAAACATAAAAGCGTATTTATATTGTAAGACTATTTTTACAGATTAAATAAACAAGAAAAATAGAATCCCTAAATGAAATAGAGTAAATAATATAACATAAATTGTGGATTTTTGCGTGAACTGAATCCCCAATAAAGCTCACCAGGACACTAGAGAAAATCCAAGACTCTATTTTATAATTGTGTAGCAACAAACTAAAGAAAAAACTTTATTGATTAAAAAAATATATTTAATAACATTAAAAAGGTATAGAATCTTTATATATCTAATAAAGCAGGCTGATAAATGGGAAGTAAGCTATTATTAATAACCCCTAAAGCATGTATATGTATATTTATAATATATAAAGGCAGCGTCTTTTTTATTAAACTGATAGCTGACTAATGTTGCATATGATCATTTTCCAAAAGGATCTCTATATTTTCTCTTCTTGTTGGTGGAGAAAACAGGTCAATGCATGTTTATGAAATTGTGAAAGCTATTTCTCCACACAATTTAACCATAGAGATTCCAAAAAGTAAAATAGGTCTTGAGAGACAGCAACATAAATGCTGCTCTCAATTGCTCAATATGAGCCAAAAAACGTGTCAAGTTTTATAAGTTAGTTCCTCTTTAAAGGCCTATTTCCTTATCCAGGTCACCATGCTTCAATAAGCGAATAAAGGGGAAACAGCTTACCCCAGCAGCCTGCTTGTTTACCCGACACACGTTTCCCCGTAATATATACAACGGATTCATCAGGGGACCTTGATGGATTATATTTTAGAGTGCTTATAGTTTTTTGGATTGCAAGTGGTACTTTTTTGCCCATAGCTCTCTACCGCAATTTTAGAAAATCTTGTAGTCTCATAGGATAAAATATGAACAGAAGAGTTTTCAAAAACTCTATCCCTAGCTATGACCTTAGTTCATCTAAAATTTAAACTATAATTGTGTTAATCTCCCCTACGCTCCAGGGCTGGGTAATTTCCTAATATTTTAGAAAAAGTACTTTGTCTAGCAGATCATGGAACCTGTAATCAAATATGAAGTGATTTTTTTCTAGATATATCAACGGCACTATTAACTATTAGATAGCTCTGGCAACTTACACACAATATACCAGAAAAAAAAAGCACACCCAAAAAATGAAGGCTCCTCCCAATACTAAATCTAAGTATCATAATTAAGAAAAAAAGAGGAGAAGATATAATGTTGTCAGGGTTATTTCCAAAATAAAAAGAAAATAACTGTAAATTTAACTTGATTGTCTTGATTATTATGACACCAATAACCATTGGTTAATACCCGGTTTAAGATAATGTTCTAGAAAGAAATAAACACTCCTTCCAAAACCTGTTTAATTAATTAATCTAAATTATGATGCCAATTAAAATGATGATCAGGTTGCATCTTTCTAAATCTCTTCTTAGAATACTTATAGAGGTTGTGTGAACCCTTGGTTTATTGCATTCTTAGGAACTGGCCTGCCTATTGTCTGGTAGTGTTTAGAAATACTGTAGCTGTAACCATCCATTAAAGACATATATATACGTTTGATGGATTATGAATGCATGAAAATAAACATTAATTAGCTTACCTTGAAGTTAGCAAAATTTCTTATGATTTTTGGCAGTTGCATTTGATGGTGTACGCCCCTAGAATATCCCAGCTAAATTAGCATTAGAAATACTGTAGCTGTAACCATCCATTAAAGACATATATATACGTTTGCTGGATTATGAATGCAGCTGATAGAGGATAATTAGTAGTGTATGAAAAACATTTTTGCATGAAAATAAACATTAATTAGCTTACCATGAAGTTAGCAAAATTTCTTATCCCAGCTAAATTAGCATAAAATTAATATTTAATTGTGCCCAATCAGAAGCAGGCTAATACAAGAACTGAGGTTGTAAGGGCAGATCTCTGCCAGCACTTCCACTGCTTCATCTTTCTGCTGTTTCAGAGGAAGACTCTTAGTGTGCCAACTGTCTCACTTGGGATGTAACTGTACCCCTGAGGCATAATCATTAGACGGATTTTTAAGATATTAATAAAAATAAAACAATTTATGAAATGTGCTGCATATATCAAGGGTGGTTTTGCCTAAGGGTTGCAGAAATGTAATAATCCAGCAAACTAAGATATGCATTTAACTGATGAGGATAGAGGGGTGATCATTTCTGTAATTGTAAGAAAAAGGCTTGAATGATTCCATAATTTTTTTTTTATCCAAAATAGCTTATGTTAATGAGTTCTGAGTATCTGAATTAAACAATTAAAATGTATATCTAGATCCAGGTAAAGTCTTAACACCATCCTAAGGAGCAAATCTCAGACAGGTCTAAAACCCATGTTGTCTTTGCCAAGGGTCCAGGAATACAGTCATGAGGATACAAACACGGGTGGAGCTGCCCTCCATTCACAAGGTCCACCACTGGATACGAGGGTAGTCTGAGCTATCTAGAAGATAGTTTGGAGGTAAAAAAAAAGACCCTGTAAGTACTTGGAGAATAACAGCTTGATCCCAACTGGCCAATGAAACCTTTATGGGAATTATATTATCGTGATGTACCTTTATAATTCTTATCATCCGGTAATAGAGTACCAGTTGTTTCTTTATGAAACAAATTTGAAAACTGAGGCCTAGATTAAAATAATGATAGAGGACATCCAAAGCTGTGGTAACTGAATGATTCATTATATTGCCATTTATAGATTCAGAAAAGTTATTAAATTTGTCACAGACCATGTAACAATAGAAAATGTTATGTTTCCTAACTTGAGCAAGTTATTTACAACTGAAAGAGAAAGTGTCCTATTCAATCTGCATGCAGTAAGGTTGAGATATCTCAGATGCCAAAGGATCACTGAATCAGTAGATATTACATGGAGCATCTACAAAAATAATTTATAGGAGGGCTGTAGTCACCTACATCCTAAGATGATCTAGTGAGTTGGGTGCTATTGCATACCTTGATTGATTGTTTACTTGTGTGTCGTCTTGTATCAGAAACCTTGAGCAGTATGAGCATGATGCAGAGGATGATCAATAGAGCCTGACCCTTATGGCAGAGTAGAGGAGAGAAACACTTGTGATATGAAGAGTTCCATGGATTGGAGCTTACCTTCCAGCTTGTAGTCCAGAACACCAACTGGAGAAGGAAATTCAGGGAACGGATGAAGAAGACTGCTTGTAAAACTTGGTAAGTGTGAAGAGAAGCAAATATTTGTATTAAGTTGTTAGCTGACACAAAGGAGCGCAATTACTGTGAGACCATGTGAAATGAGTGAGTCTTTAGCCCTATGCGAGATAGAGTCCTGCCAAGAAGGGTAACGCAATCAGACCTACACATTTCAGTTGACCATGTGAAGGATTGATCAGAAGCACCAGGTGAAGCATGTATAAACAGGGTAGGAGAACAATAATGAGAGATACATCATATTTTTTGAAGAGTTTCTGAAGAAACAGAGACTGTAAGGGTACATGTACAATATTTCCCCTTAATACTCCTGATTGAGTTTATTACCCAGGTGATCTTTAAGCCCTTTATATACTAAATAAATTAACTTGATTTGCAGGCGTCTTTTGATTTAATAAGCTTATCCTCCTCCTCTAATACCAAAAGGCTTGTTTAAAATCTTTACTTCCCTCCTCCAAAATGTAAATATTTGCCTTGGAGAGATAAGGTTTCATTGAAGTGGAGCTTTTGAAGTTAATCAAATTTTTGCTTTAAAATTCCTTTTCATTCTCTAATCTATATGAAGAGTTCAAAAACTCCTAAAAGTGTGGTTAAAATGAGTAAATCATCTGTAAGTGACTGTTAACATTTTAAATGATTAGAACAAAGGTTTTAGTGTAAAAGATCAGAAGATATCTTGGTGGATCATGGTGGATTGAAGAGTGTTAAAAAGAAGTGTTGTTATCAGCACCATGCACTTATTATAAAGATTCAAGGCAAGATCAGAATCTAAAATTTTTAACAGTGACATATTTAAAAAGTTTTTTGAGTGGAAATGATTTAGAGACTAAGATCTCCACTCCATGGCTCACATTAGAATTGAACTCAATGCAGTTAATTTGCAAATCACCACAGAGTTATCACATGCATTTATAAATCAAACCTCCGAGAAATGCCATCCAAGGGCTCAAGTTGTCCCTAATATCTTAAGCACTGAGTTCCTGCCCCATAACTATTTTAAAAATTGCTATCACATGCCTCCCATAACAGTATTCAATCTCACTAAAGTTTACTCAGAAGGCTCTCTGAATGCCTGAAATTTAAATAAAAAGCCTTGGGGTGCTTTCAACTGCAGTAAAGGTAGAAAAATGCCTCAGAAAAATCTAGATGCTACAAAGAAGCAAACACCTTAATTGTGCTGGATTTGAGGCTTGATTGCTGTTTAGACCTTTGAGAAGCACCTTGTGAAGAAGGGAGAGAAAATGTGCACTAGATGAAAAGATGATCTGATGGAGAGGCTTCATGGATGACCTATAGATAGATCACAAGGAAGTTTAAAACAAACTTAAAGTAACTGGGATTTTTGTGAAGAGGCCGTAAGACCTATTATGAGAGCATCTCAGAATTGGATTTAGCATCCATTAATTTGGATGCAAGACTTTTCTGCTTAGGAAGTATGCCATGACATGTTGTTTACCTGGAATATAAAATGCATAAATGTCCTGCAAATGTATTTCTGTGCAGGAAAAGTTGGGGCCAACTTCTTCTAGCAATATCCTGCTTTTTGTACATTCAATTATGAAATATTTTCCCTGCAATGTCCACTATGATGCTTCTCTTCACCAAGAGAAATGGTTTAGCAAGAGGTTCTGAAAACTACTCACTAATCATAGTAGAAGGACCTTAATTATGACCATCAGATGCAGCCTTCAGCTTCATATGCCCTCATCTGAAATATGGATCTTTTCCTAATCTGAAAGGCCCATTGCAGTTCCAGTTGAGGATGTCTTTAAGATAGCATCAAAGATTCAGGCTTCACAAGAACCTGGACCATCCATATGGACAGACTGAAAAAAAAATCTTTCAATTTGTATTTTAGGCTCCAATGAAAGTGTCATGGCCCATTCAGTAGCTCTTTCACACAATACACAGTCCTGTCTGAAAGTCTAGATTTTGGCCCAGATTTTACTTGCACAGACTCCATTCCTGTTGTTGTGCAGATCAAGTTTTTTTTTTTTTTCGGCAACCAGGAAGTGCAACAATGGGTCGGTGTAAGGCAATTACAACTGAGTAACTGTGCTCAGTTCTGCTTGTAATTGCCACTTCTGTTGTTTATTGGTTCCTATTGCAGATCTTTACTGTTATGGCCAACTAGCTTCTGGTTGCCTGACCTCTTTGGCTTTGTTTATCTGCCTTGACCAGGAACTGTCTGACTGAATTATCGCCTCTGGTCCTTATGTCTATTGTGTCTGCAGTATATCTGTTCCTGCTTCTGGGTTCCTTAAGATCATACTTACATAAAGGGAGAGAGATAACTTACCGTATATACTCGAGTATAAGCCGAATTTTTCAGCCCTTTTTTTAAGGCAAAAAACCTTAACACCCCCGTGTGTCTCTAACCCCCACGTGTGTCTCTAACCCCCCATGTGTTGGGTCAAGGAGCGGAGGCCGGAGCACAAGCAGGTAAGTGAGGGCAGAGGGGGGGGGGGGGTATTTAGGAGGGTTTAGGTGGAGGAGGGGGGTTTAGGTGGAGGAGGGGGGTTGAGGGGGGTTTGGGTTGAGGGAGGTTGAGGGGGGGTTAAGGATTGGGGTTGAGGGGGGTTGAGGTTGAGGAGGGAGGTTAAGGATGAGGATGGGGGGTTGAGGAGGAAGGTTGAGGAGGGAGGTTAAGGATGATGATGGGGGGTTGAGGAGGAAGGTTGAGGAGGGGGTTGAGGATGTGGGGTTGAGGATGAGTTTTGAGGATGAGGAGGGAGGTTGAGGATGAGGAGGAGGGGTTGAGGAGGAGGGTTGAGGATCAGGGGTTTAGGAGAGAGGATGAGGATGGGGGTTGAGGATGGAGATTGAGGAGGGTTGAGGATGAGGATGGGGGGGTTGAGGAGGAGGTTGAGGATGGGGGGTTGAGGAGGGTGGTTGAGGAAGGGGATGAGGAGGGAGGTTGAGGAGGGGGGTTGAGGATGGGGGGTTGAGGAGAGAGGATGAGGATGGAGGGTTGAGGAGGGGGGTTGAGGAGAGAGGATGAGGATGGGGGGTTGAGGAGGGGGGTTGAGGAGGGGGTTGAGGATGAGGAGGGAGGTTGAGGAGGGGGTTGAGGTTGAGGAGGGAGGTTGAGGATGAGGAGGGAGGTTGAGGTTGAGGATTAGGAGTGGGGTTGAGGATGAGGAGGGGGTTGAGGAGGGTGATAAGGGAGGGGGGAAGAGACACAGGAAAGGGAGAGGGGAGAAGAGACACGGGAGAGAGAGGGGGGACACAGAGGGCACAAGAGGGACACAGGGGGCAGCACATTTCCCACCCTCGGCTTATACTCGAGTCACTCATTTTACCCAGTATTTTGTGGTACTCGAGTATATACAGTACTACAAATCCTGTGATCACAAAGCAGCCTGGAAATGTTTTCACAATATTTTAGAGGTAATGCTATTAGAGATAATTGTATAATAATAAATCAGAATATACAAGACTATGCAACTAAAATGCTTAGAATAGAATTAGAAAGAAACAGCAAATGCTCCTATAAATATGTCAACCAGTTCCAAGAGGCATTTGGGAACTAACAGTTAGAAAAACTGTTTAGAAAGGAAAATAAATTCAATAGTTAAGGAACTCCCTGCCCTGTTATTGACATTGATAATTCCTGTTGCTTAAAGGGAGATTCCTACTAATGCTCATCAGTTAGGTTATATAGTTATATAGTATAAGGGCTCTCTGTCTGAATGGGGCCTGGTTAAAATGTGTTCCTACTAAGACCAAGTATAATATTTCCTGCAAGACAGAAAGAAACTTTGGGCAAGATTTCCTGTCTCGTTTTTTTCATGTTCTGTTGTATGTAAAATGTCGGAGATAGTAAATAGTTAATACTGCAATGATAATCCATTTATCTTTACTAATTATTTGTTGCAATGCTACAACATGTGTGAGATACGGAATTCACCTTCTGCACCTCTTCACCCGGTCACGAGGTGACATGCTTTGACTGAGAATAAGCTAACTTAACTGAATCATAATCACTAAATGCATTTAATTCTCAAAATTGACCGTTTTTCCAATAAAAAAAGTCTCTATAAATACTGCGTTACTTTTTTCTAAAAAGAATGATTCCTGAAAAATGTAATTTGTTGTTGCTGCATATAGATGCAAATGAGCAGCTCACACATATTTAATTAGCTGCTTTGATGTGCTAATTAGGACTACAGTCTGTATATCTCTGTGGCAGCCAAAAAAATGACCTGCATATGGGAGCCACAAAATCAATTCTAAATATTTCAGAAATGATTTACTGTAGTGAAAAATTGCTAGTACAATGCATAGACAATTTTTAATGTTCTTTCAAATGTAATCAACTTCCTGTTGGGGAGACAAGGTCCCTTTAAGGATAGACTGCATGGATATTGCAGTATCATATTGCAAGAAATGGCTTTCTATTCATTTTCCTATATAGATAAGACATTACAGTTCACAGAGTCTCACACTTGTATTAATTCCATTAACTGTTATCAATTACTTTTGCAATATTATGAAATCTGCTAATATGTTTAACTATTCACAAAGATATGGAAAATGATATAGACATATCCACTAATAATGCTATTTTAAAATTTGTACATATTTGTATATAGTACATATTTGTGTATAGTACATATTTGTGTATAGTACATATTTGTATATAGTACATATTTGTGTATAGTACATATTTGTATATAGTACATATTTGTGTATAGTACATATTTGTATATAGTACATATTTGTATATAGTACATATTTGTGTATAGTACATATTTGTATATAGTACATATTTGTGTATAGTACATATTTGTATATAGTACATATTTGTGTATAGTACATATTTGTATATAGTACATATTTGTGTATAGTACATATTTGTGTATAGTACATATTTGTATATAGTACATATTTGTGTATAGTACATATTTGTATATAGTACATATTTGTATATAGTACATATTTGTATATAGTACATATTTGTGTATAGTACATATTTGTATATAGTACATATTTGTATATAGTACATATTTGTGTATAGTACATATTTGTATATAGTACATATTTGTGTATAGTACATATTTGTGTATAGTACATATTTGTATATAGTACATATTTGTGTATAGTACATATTTGTGTATAGTACATATTTGTATATAGTACATATTTGTGTATAGTACATATTTGTGTATAGTACATATTTGTATATAGTACATATTTGTGTATAGTACATATTTGTGTATAGTACATATTTGTATATAGTACATATTTGTGTATAGTACATATTTGTATATAGTACATATTTGTGTATAGTACATATTTGTGTATAGTACATATTTGTATATAGTACATATTTGTGTATAGTACATATTTGTATATAGTACATATTTGTGTATAGTACATATTTGTATATAGTACATATTTGTATATAGTACATATTTGTGTATAGTACATATTTGTATATAGTACATATTTGTGTATAGTACATATTTGTGTATAGTACATATTTGTATATAGTACATATTTGTGTATAGTACATATTTGTGTATAGTACATATTTGTATATAGTACATATTTGTGTATAGTACATATTTGTGTATAGTACATATTTGTATATAGTACATATTTGTGTATAGTACATATTTGTGTATAGTACATATTTGTATATAGTACATATTTGTGTATAGTACATATTTGTATATAGTACATATTTGTGTATAGTACATATTTGTATATAGTACATATTTGTGTATAGTACATATTTGTGTATAGTACATATTTGTATATAGTACATATTTGTGTATAGTACATATTTGTATATAGTACATATTTGTGTATAGTACATATTTGTATATAGTACATATTTGTGTATAGTACATATTTGTGTGTAGTACATATTTGTATATAGTACATATTTGTATATAGTACATATTTGTGTATAGTACATATTTGTGTATAGTGCATATTTGTGTATAGTACATATTTGTTTATAGTACATATTTGTGTATAGTACATATTTGTATATAGTACATATTTGTATATAGTACATATTTGTGTATAGTACATATTTGTATATAGTACATATTTGTATATAGTACATATTTGTGTATAGTACATATTTGTATATAGTACATATTTGTGTATAGTACATATTTGTATATAGTACATATTTGTGTATAGTACATATTTGTATATAGTACATATTTGTGTATAGTACATATTTGTGTGTAGTACATATTTGTATATAGTACATATTTGTATATAGTACATATTTGTGTATAGTACATATTTGTGTATAGTGCATATTTGTGTATAGTACATATTTGTTTATAGTACATATTTGTGTATAGTACATATTTGTATATAGTACATATTTGTATATAGTACATATTTGTATATAGTACATATTTGCTTCTCTATACTGACACCTTCTGGATTATTTGCTTTTAGCACTCCCTCACATTGTTTTATCTCCATTCACAAAAGGAATACACAGATTCATGAGGGACTCACAATTACTACATCATTATTATTATTCCAATTAATCTTCTCTATTTTCCTTTCTTTCCTTATATGATTGGCACTCCATATGTATTGTGTGTATGATCTGTAATTGGAATGTGTTAATGAAATAATTCAGCTCTTAGGCAACTTTTATAATTTCACAGTCACATTGTTACTACCATAAAGTTGATGAAAGGGTCAATATTTAGCTTCAGAATAGTATGGGGTTACTGGGGTTTGTTTTAATTGTGTATTGGAGGTACTATACATATCACATTGCCAGCTCTTCTACCATCCTATGATTAAATGTCACACATAAAACACATATGGAGGTGACTCCACTGCCACACTGCCATGTACCTTTACATTTTATATATATGTCTCAAAAAAAGCTAAGTTGTTTTATGCTCATCAATTTTTCTGACAGAGATTTCTTCTTTTTGCAATACATTATGCAGCCTGTTTTTAGGATTTGGGAGCTACAGATGCTGATCTTTAGGTGAAATAATTTGCCCATCATGATCTTTCAAGTTGT
>CM050166.1:185933576-185988576 GCA_027410445.1 Discoglossus pictus | reverse complement strand
GCAAACAACATCACATAATATCAGTTTAATAGTGGACCATTGATTGAGAATCTAATAGTTCTCCTTGAATATTAATAATACAAAAAAATAATTGAATCCCTAAATGTGGTTACATTTCTGTATTATTCAGTATATGTTCCTCTTGTTGTGCATTATGGAGCTTTATATTTTCCGCTTTTTGGGGGGCTACAGTACATTGGTCAGAGGACAGTACATTGGTTTTTAAATATATTTTTTGAGGTGGTTCAGATCAGTATTTTGGATAACTTTATTATACATTTTAAAGGGAAATTCCATATTTTAGAATGCTGTTTAAAAAAACTAGAACAAACAATTGGAAAAAAAGTAAAGAAAAATCCCAAATAAAAGACATTTATTGCCCAGGATATGTAATCCATCTTATCTCCCTTGTTGCCTAATAAGGCATTGCACTACAAACTCCTTATTAGAATAGCATCATGTAGAAAGACACATGTAGTTTGGTGCAGCCAACTAACTTTGCTTATTTTACAACAGGAATTAAACGTATCAACTAAAGTCAGAAAAAGTCTTAGTTATTCCATAATTTAAAAGTATGCATATAAATAAATATATTAACAGTTGGTTGGGATTACAAATTCGAGTAGACATGTTAGATAAGAATTGCCTGGTATTTCGGGGCTGGATCACTCTTTGAGTGAGAACAGACTGATATACAGTTGTGCTCAAAAGTTTGCATACCCTGGAAAAAATTGTGAAATTTTGGCATTTATTTTAAACATATGGCTGATCATGCAAAAAGAAAAAAATGTCCTTTATTTAAGGATACTGATCATATGAAGCCATTTTTTGTTTTATGATTGTGCCATTGATGTTTTCTTTAAAATTGTACATATATTACCAATTCGCCAGGGGTATGCAAACTTTTGAGCACACGCGTACTACAGGATATTTCTTCCTGTGAAGGGCACAAGTGAGCTAAAAGAGGCTGCTCTCTGAGTAGGTAACCTGACCTATAGAAAAAACCCACTGAGGTATTTTTCGTTCTCAGATGAGCACCTCTAGTCTTTTTGCATACATGTTCTCACCTTATGGGTGATAGGGGGATCCAGACGTGGACCCCTTGCTCACTGTGCCCTATGGAGTTCAGCTACACCTCACTGACGAGGCCCAGAGGCCGAAACACATCTGGGGTTTGCAATTTCTCCTGTTCAGGGTAGAATTGCCTGATTTTGTTGGACTAGATCACTCTTCTGAGTGATACCAGACTGATATATTACACAATATTTCTCCCTGTAAAGGATATAAGAGAGCTAATAGAGGCTGCTCTCTGAGAAGGTAACCACTTACCGTATTTTTCGCCGTATAAGACGCACTTTTTCTTCCCCAAAACTGGGGGGGGGGGGGGAAGTTGAGGCGTCTTATACGGCGAATATACCTTTTAAAACTGCCTCTCTGTCCTCTTGATCTCTTCCCACTCCTGATTGGCGCTTCCTACAGCACTAGCAGCATGCATCGTGTCGGCCGGTACATCCTAGTGACGTCACACACGCGACGCAAGGGAAGGCTGCAGTACACAAGGAGTGCTGGTAGGAAGCGCTGGGTGAGATCAAGATGGGCCGAGATGAGAAGAAAGGTGAGGATCAGGAGGGTCAAGAGCTCCTGGAGGCTCCCAAATGCTGCAAAATGTGTATGTATGTATATGTATGTGTATGTATATGTATGTGTGTATGTATATGTGTGTATGTATGTATGTATATGTATGTATATATATATATATATATATATATATATATTTGTGTGTAATGTAGGTGTGTATCTGTGTGTGAAGTGTATTTGTGTTTGATTCAGAATTTGTTTTTCTTGTTTTCCTCCTCTAAAAACTAGGTGCGTCTTATCTGCAGGTGCGTCTTATAGGGCGAAAAATACGGTAAGTGTTTGTTCTCAGATGACACCTCTACTCTTTTTTGCTATGTTAGATAAGTGACATTGAAAGCTGGATACATAAGCATAAATAACTGGAGGATACATTTTCCTCTGCTATTTTCCTTTAGTTTCCATTAAGTTTATTCTTACTAAATATTTTTTCATGAAAAAAGCATTTATCATGTTTAAAACACACTATTTTAAATGCATGACAGAGAGAAAGAGACATAAATTTTATTTCAAGCTAGTACAATTCTTTAACAGACATACTTATCACCTTCTCAGCACTTGTCACTAAATTCATTCTGTATTATATACACCCATGCATTGAGCAGCAATTGTCGGAAGGGAAACCTGACAAAGTGCATATATATAAAAGTATGTGGTTTACATGGTTTATGGGTAATCATCTTATTCAGATTAGAATTTTAGTAAAATCCTCCCCCCCCCCCCCCATGTTATTAACAAAGCACTTTATTCACACCTGAAGGCTAAAGAATAATTGCATTTTTTTGGTAAATAAATGTTTTTATTTTTTTAGTTTTATTTATATGCTTTACATTTGTTTACAGTTTTCCATAATGACATTTATTGTGGTATTACATGCATCATAATAAAGCTACATTCTAAAAGCAAACATAACCAGAGCTAAGGAACAATGGAGCAAGCATGTTGTATGTTTGGTAGCAATAAAAGTTTTCCCAATGAGATGTGGGTTTTTTAATGTATTATTTTTTTATTTGATAGAAGATTCCATGAGAGCCTTGAACTTTTCCATATCACATCCATTCATGACAAGAGCCTTATGTTTTTTTTTTAGGTCATCAATCATGTCCAACACCATCATGCCCCTAGTGAATTTTCCACTTATCTCCACTGTCACTGCACATTCAATGACAGCTGTAACTGTGGTCTCATCAATTGCAGCCGCCATAGCGTATGAGTCACAAGAGACAAATCCGGGTCCACCAACCATTCCCTTCTCCTCCTTCTCACTTCTGGAGTACTGCTGGCTGTGAGCATAGATCTTCTTTATGAAGTCCGATTTCTTTGTTCCCCTGTTTACCCAATTATCATACCATTCCTATAAAAGCAAACACATAAAAGGGCATTTAACGTGATAAATCCAGTGTACCCACATTTATATCTGTTTTAAATAACACATAAAGTACTTTATAATAAAACATAGGCTTTAAAAAAGCTAGGAACAAACCTTAAACTCGTGGTTGCAAAATATACCATATTTCTCACTCCCTGGGAGCTGAACATGCCCTGTCTTGTTATCAACTATTGTGTTAAATTATAACATATTTGGAACCACTTCTGTGTCATTTTAATCAACAGAGCAATCGATACATTGTTTACTGTTACTATATGATGGTTCTTGTGCACTCTAGCAAGTATACACTTTGAGTAACTTGTAATATGGACATTTAGTAACAGATATTGACAACATATATGAATCAATATGTTCATTCTGTTAAAAACATAAACAGAAAAGGCTTCATTTATCCACAGGATAGCCTTATGGGCATCCCATTTATTCATGAATTCCCTTTCTGTACTTGTTACCATCATTCTCCACCAAAAATATATTCCATCGTTCCAGTACCCATGCTGGAAAGTAGAACAATCTAGAACAGTACTGCTAACATCTAAAGTGTTTGGAAGATGAACATACATGTAGACCTAATTTGGTCATACCTCCCAAAAGTCCATCTTTTAAAAGTAAAATACATTTTTTCCCCTGACAATGTCCTGCTATTTCTGTTTCTTCCTGTTGTTTTCTCTAAAAGTCGAGGAAAAAAGAAGCCTGAGGTGTCAGTTCTTCAGAACTTATGTGTATGGGCAGTGTGTAAATTTTAAGTATGCAAATATCTATAAATTTACAAAGGGGTGGTAACATTACTTAAAAGTGCATAATTTTTAAAGAATATACATGTCCCTGTTTGGCCATTTACAATGTTGGGAAGTATGGCTTTCGTAGTTTTCTTTCATACACAAGATACCTAATTTCTAGAGTGTTTTAGATATTATCATTAAGTGTATACTACACAAAACAAAATCAGATCATGAACCAGTGGCATGCTAAAAATAACCTATGCATCTGTGATATGCTTTCAGAATCTGTAAAACCTAAAATGTCATTTAACATTACAGTTTCCATTAATCTGCAATTTATCTCAATGAGAGATAAAGACAATGTGTCACTTTAGTGTTAATTGCATAATATTTCAGATGTAAAATCCTAAAATAAGTATTCTATAACTAAATAAATATGTCTTCCATTCCATGGCACCCATAAGAAAAGGAGTGTAGTTAACTCGTAAATCACCACGAGCTATCACATTACACACGTAAATCTAACCTGAGAAATGTCATCCAAGTGAGCAAACTGTCCCAACTATATTAACCCCTGAGTACCCCTATCATAACTATTTTTTAAAAGCCACATGCCTCCTGCAACAATTTCCGATTTTGCTGAAGTTTAGTCTCAGAAGACTCTCGAATTGCCCGGAATTAAAAAAAAAAAGCCTATGGGTACTTTCAACCTCTCCCCCATAAAGGTAGGAAATGAATCTGATAAGCCTGGATGTATCAAATCCGTCACTATGAAGAGGCCATGAGAAAATGCCAGGGGAAAGTATTACCATGGCGGTCCTTATGGGCTCATATGCCACCAAATGTTAATGTCTTATTAAGGGGGAACTCCAGAATACCCAGGCTCAGTATATGCTGGGGAAGGTATGTGAATAATCCTTTGAGATAAATATCCTTTTCACTGTCCTTACACAAATACACATACAGAAATTAGCAGAGTAATCCCTCAAGCTTTAAACTAGCAGGAAGTGTTGAGCACATTAATCAAGCAAGTCCTTATGAACTGGTAGGGTCTGGATAAATTAAAACATTCTGGAAATGCTTTCATGATAATGTTAAGTTATTACAGGAGTCATTTAAAAAAATAATTTTGGTATTCAGCTTCTATATCATCTATTATTGGCAAATCAAAACATACTAAGTGATTTCTACGCAGGCTCCAGTTACTTCCCTGAAAATATTAGTTGTAATAAGCATTGAGTAAGTGGTCTCTGAATATAATCAAATGCACTAGATTTGTCTAAGCTGGGAGGATTATGATTAATGAGCCAAAACTTGCCAAATTCATATATTATTCTATAAACTTTAGATCTCTTCAATGTGACATTCTTATAAAAAAAAAACAAGAGAAAATGGAGTGTTCTCATCTCCCTAATGTAAAGTCTCTGATCATCCCACAGAGTCCTTTAATAAATATTTTCTGAGATTGTCAAAGGTAGGAGGAAGGGGTACCAATATGTAGAGGAACCCTAAGGTAAATATTTTTAATTAACTATTAAAACACATAAAAGTTGTACTCCAATAGACATTGTGTGATCAAAGCTTTAAGATTACCATAACCCTTTGATGTTTAATACTTGTCAAATATTTTTCAATGCAAAATAAAATATATTAAAGTAAATAAAGTCACACAGAAATATATGAAAAACCACATTTGATCTGCCTAAGTCTGACTATTGATTTTTTTTTTTTTATTGAGTTTGAAATGTAATCTAATACTCACAGTGAGCCTCACATGTATATTTGCTTAACTTGATTTATACTAAAACAAATTGTAATAAAAGTCCAAAGATCGCCAATGCTCACTAACACTCACGATATGTAATACTTACCCATGAGAGTTTGTGGCGACATGAATGCTCCCAGGTAGCAATGTATGTTTTACATAAAAAGTCATTCAGAACGATGTAGGCAGCTTCCGGATCTGCTAGGAAGTTAAATTCCCCGCAGGCTGTTGTATTTCCTCTTGCTAGTGAAAGAAAATAGATTATATTAATAACGACCAGTGATAAAGGAGAGTCTAAGAAAGAAGTATACAATTTGAATTCATGAAAGAACACCCCACTTCTTTGCATCAGTTTTATAGTATTGGAACTTATGTGAAGTTATGAGGTTATACATAAATTATAAATAGGTAGATACTTGATGGATAAGATGCAAAAATATTTTCATACCTAGTCCTGTTCAATATTAAGATTTTGTTTTATAGACTATTATTTTTACAATTAAAGATTGTAATATATTGTTGCTTACATACAGAATTCATTTAATATGACAAGAAAATATTATTTCTTTATAAGGCTTACTTATTCTGTAAAGCTATACAAATGAATACAAAATATAGAGAATGTACAACGGAACAAGACTACATACAGGACATAGCTATTGGGGGACAATAAATATGTTATTGTGGTAAGAAAGGTGATTGGAAAACCCTCCCCTTTACATCAATAATATAATTAGTGTCTGGTCAGAGTCTCTTTCCAGACTCATTTCACTGTTGTCACAACAAGCCTCACACTTATGAGCACTATGTAAGAAAGAAACTGCAGTCTGTGAGTGGGTGCTGGCACTATACTCTAATCCATGGCTATTTTCTTAAGCCTGTCTGAGATCAGGGCTCATAGTCCTAAACAGATCCCATGTTAAGTGGACATGAGGCAAAAAGGTGGTACCCCAAATACTTAGTTATGGTAGAAATACTGTTTTACTGAGAAGTTCTGAGGGGTAAACGTCTCTTTGCCTGCTTTAGATGTGTAAGTGTGCTCAGAATGATCGTTTATTTCCTTCATGCACAAAAGAGTCATTCATTGTCTCTGATTCCCTCACTGAATCTTGAAGTGATATCTTGTGTTTCACACTTGGGGAGCAAGATTAAAATAACAGATCATACCCAGTGCTGTTTATCATAGAATTCAATAATCAGAGTTGACCGTGAGCTTATTACTTAGCATTACACCTTTATATACTATATATTATAATGACAAATATGTATTTCTTTATAATATTTTATATTTGTGACTACTGTTATATATTATTATAGATAATTTTGCTTGTGAGCAGCATAGATACTACAACTATGTGCCTATATTTTCCGATACGCCCAAAGTTCATTATAATAATTTGCAGGTTGAATAATTATTTGTAAGTATAAATCTCATATTATCTGTGATTGGAACTTGGAAAATATTAGTAGTGTATTGTCTCAACATATGTCTATTATTGTATGACTGTACAACAGGAGGCAAATATAAAATACTGACAGATAATGGTGGGGGTGGGTCTCATAACACCTTGCCTGTCTTCGTAGGAAATCTCAGCAAATCAATAAAGTGAATTTGCACAAATTGCCTCAAAATTATACAGTAGCCTATAAACACTATACAAACTGTACTACTGCCACTTATCGTCAAGCATATTTAAAACAGTATAATTCTCAGAGAGATCTAAAACCATAATATTTAGTCATATTTTTGGATAGCAAGCAGCATCACTCTACTGACTTGCTGTTTGGAACAGATAACCTGATTATTTTTTCCAGGTAAGATATGTTAAAATGGCAAAACTAGTTCAATTTAATAACTGTGATGAAAATGACTGTTTATTGATCTTGTAGGGGCTCCAAACAGTTTTAATACACGTTCAAATGCCATACTCCAAGTTTTACCAGAATAGATCCTCCACAATAATATTTATATCATACCCAGTGCTGCAAAACACATATATTAATTATGAACATCACCTTATAAAAGCTAAACAGAACAAGTTACATTATATAGAATCATAGACAAATGGCTATTGTTTGTTTAGGTATATGTATAGGGTTATTGCATTATTGTATTACTGCTTCAGGCAGAAAACATATGCCAAAGTGCATAAATCAATATACAAGACTCTGCCTAAGTACATCACACTACTCATCACACAAGGTGTGTAACAAATAAACACCACATAAAGGGGTAGAAGCAGAATTACAGAAGATAACCTAAATACTAAGATAGATAATATTATGACATAATTTCTCATTTACATTGGTAATGTAGATAGGCTATGTATTATAGCAATGAAAAACTATGGTAATAAAGTATCATGGTATGTATCAGGGCTAATTGTCTTATTTGTCATTTTGTACAATTCTGTTAAGATAATTCTCTGATCATAGTAAAAACACCCTCCTCCAACCGCCTCAGAGACGACTCTACACATGCACATCACAAGATGGACAATATAGAAATCAGATTGACTGTATTCAAAAATGTAGCAAATAAATATTTAGCCAACAAAAACAAAGCCCAGAGTTCACTTTGGCTCAGACCCATGATCTTATTGCAATGTTCAGAATTGGAGGAAAAGAGGGGAAATCATCAGAACAAGATATTAAATAAATAATATCCTCTGTGAATATGTGGTAGAGGTAAAGAATAGATTTAAGGGACTAGACAGTATTCCTAAAGAATTTTGGACAGAAGTTGGTGACATTGTCCAGAAAATAGCAATAAAGAATATCCCTAAAGAATATTCTTAAGAGTCACCATATTCCAGAATAGAAAATTATAATGTTAGGCTGTGCAAAAAAAAAAATTAGTTTTGCCCACCCTCCACTAATCATAGTGTTAAGAAGTAGCATAGTGAAGAAAGATACTTTTTATGTAACAATACTGTCTGAGTTTTACAGGTTTAAGGCAATTGCTGTGAGACACATTATCACTTTAAAACCACTTCATAAAATTCTCAGACATGTCCCATGTTTGTTTGCTTGTTTCTTTATCCACATAATACCAAGGTCGCATATAAAAATAAGTCATGTTGGATTTTCATGTAAAGTCTCATCAGCCTTTCCACCATCACAGTTAGTTGACTTTATTATATTGTGAAGCAACACTGACTTATTACAGAATTTTAAGACGCACTTGGAGTAGGAACTGTTTATTAAGTGTTTCCCCTTCTGGATCGCTACCTTGTCGTGGTGAAGGGGCTTGTGTACCTCAATGAAGCTGTAAGCTATAACATGTAGGGTCACTCAAGATGGGTAGGTCATAGCAAAGGGGTCAGACAAATCACAGTACACTTGAGTAGGAAATGGCAACCCACTCTGGTATCTTGGCCAATAAAACCATATGGATAAGCACAACCAGAAACACAGACATATGTGCTTGGCATGCTGCATCCATATGGTCACCGAGATTTGGAGACGACTGAAGGACTGAACAAAAATAACAATGAACTGATCAGATAGCTTGTTAGTATTTTAGCTAGCATCTGTGAGAAGCACCTGTTCTTCTTTAACTAGACCCAGGGTGGTAAATAAGGCAGTTGCAAAGGAAATTTGAATATCAAAAGATGTTTGAAATTTGAGTATAAAAAAAACCCCAAAAATCCTGAAAGCAGAAAGTAATCAATCTTAGTCCGTACAAACCATGCTCCTTCAAAACTGGGGGTGGAATAAGATAAGATTTGTCTTTTATAATGTTTTGAGTCTTACTTTTTTAAATAGTAATTTTCTTTATTCATTTTATTTCTATAATCTGCTGTTTTTTAAGGCTCATCCCCTTGCCCATTGAATCCAGTGTGACGACTGACAAGCAAGTGACCCCTGTATTTTTTTGTTGTCACCCCTAATGATCTCCACTATGGGGTCTCATGAGCTTGGCCTTCAGATATTTTAATGAGTGTATTTTTAAATGTACATTATTACATAGTGTGTTATAAATAAGACATAATATAAAAAAAGTAGTAAAACTCACATTCCATGTTTCCACCCATTATATACAAGCTATGAAGCTTCTGGGGAAAGCTTGGGTCCATCCTCACAGTCAGAGCTAGATTAGTCAACGGACCTGTAGCTACCAAAGAGATCTGGAAAGCAAGAAGAGTTTTAC
This sequence comes from Discoglossus pictus, assembly GCA_027410445.1. Lineage (NCBI taxonomy): Eukaryota > Metazoa > Chordata > Amphibia > Anura > Alytidae > Discoglossus > Discoglossus pictus. Next base: position 185,978,911 of record CM050166.1, on the reverse strand, counting down.
ATTTACCAAATGTTAAATCAATAAAATATAATAAAAAAAATCAGAATTACATAATATTACAATATCATATGACATATAATATCAAGTCTCTATACGTGAGATAATAACTGAAAACTTAACTTGTGAAGAGGACAGAGGAAAGAGACGAGATTAACATCACACTTACTTAAGATCATCTGGAAAGGCAATTATTTCTATATGATCAGACAAAAACTAAACATTAATTATCAAAACATCTGTTATAAAATAACTACTGTTAAAAATATCTCTAAAATGGGGGAAGCCACACCCAGGAAGAGACTAGCATGCTGAGCCCGTCATGAACGGCGGCCATACCTCAGGGAATGCTGGAGTCCCTCATGGCCTTTTGGTTTTACAGACCACTAGCTCTTGACACAAGCACCAAATGTCGGATATAATCCATCCTGAAACACCTGCATACCAGTAGATCAGCTAAAGGGAAAGAAGCACAAAGTGGAGACTGGGAGCAGCGGTACGCGGCAAACGGCACAGCTGGAAAAAGGTAGTGGGATCTCCTGTTAAGATAAGACCTGGGGCTGGTGAGTGTGAAACACACTCAAGGCTCACTAGGAGACCACTGCCCAGCTTGATACAACACTCTTACCTACTCCCTAATACCTGCACTGAAAAACAGGATGCAGGAAGTGATGTGAGCCATTGGACACTGCAATTGCCACGGCGGGACAAGGTACAGACTTATTGATATAATTGTGCCTAAATATCACCTGTACATCAAAGAGTTAAGATTAAATCGTATAATTTACTAATATCCAAGCTATAAATACAAGGATGTAAAGGAAGAATTACTAAAACTATCTTGGAAACTGCAAAAGAGGTTATGCTCTACCCAATGAAAGTGAAGCATTGCTTGATTAAATATCATATGACAGCCTAAAAACTTGGCCTATTATAACTCCAGAAGTAATAGGCAGATAAATAGCGTAATGGACAAATATATAAACATCAAGATGGCTCCTGTCCCAAATAAGTACTAAAAGGAATCCATTGCTGTACTTATTTATTGGAAGTAAGCCGAAAAGACAAGAACATTTAAATTTACAACCATAAAACCACATAATTTAAAAGCGTATTTATCATCCAAGGGACTGGCATCTGTTGACCTTCAAGGATAACCATCCACAACATGAACACACTTGTCACTGGACTATGTAACATACAATAATTTAAGAACATTCTTTCCTTTCTAGAGTCAAAACCTGTTGATTATAAGGAAAGGCGCTGTAGTTACAGTCATTGGTAAATAGATGAAGGTTTAATTATTTAGTGTAAGATGCTACCTTGATAATTCTATCACAAAACAGCCCTAGGTGTGTGCAAGTTGTAAAATGTTCTATGTCTCTTGATGGTAAAGGAAACTATTTTACTGAGACCAATTATTGGTCAACTTGTCCTTAATAACCCTTTATTCCTGATGGAGAACACCCTCACATAGTACATAATTGTGTTTTGCAAATATAGAACTGTGAAGAGTTGGGAAGTCAGATTGACTACCTAGGTCTCATTCACTGCAATTCTTTTTATTTTCTCCCAAACAATTATTTTTATTTTCACCCAATCACTCAAGCCAATTGAATATTTAAAGGTCTGATTAGAAGGTTAAGTTTCTACCCTTAATAAAAAACATGGGAGAAACCTCATTATTGCATAATAGATAAAATTCAAAGCAAATACAATTATTATTAGCTCTACTGGACGGGTGAATATTTTAGGGAGACTGGGTGTTATTCTATGCGAAAGAAAGAAAAGGAGGGAAATAAAAACGGAAGGGAAAGGAGGGAAAAATAAAATAAGTTAAGGAACTATAAAATAACTAAGATGAAAAAAGATAATCATTCCATCCGAGGGAAAGCAAAAGACGCAAAGTAACATAAAAACAGGAAATTTATTTTCTCAGTGGATAAATTAACTAATAAAGATAACTCACAATTAAACATCTCAACTATTTAACAATTAGATACAACTGCAGATTATGTGGATCCTGTGGCTTGTTTATTTCTACAGGACCCAAAAGAAAATGTGTCCATGTCAGAAGAAAAATACTATTTCTGTACTGAGATGTTTATTAGATGATTTGAAAAGCTCAATAAAAACAGAATTAACAAAGGAAATAATAAAAACATTAGGAAAAGAGGTATCTCGGAGAATATTCAATTGAATGATTTATTATAATTTACTGAAACATTTCTAGCAAAACTAGTAAAGCCAGAGCAAGAAAATAGGAAATTGATTGACAAATTGTATTGAATCCAACTGCACAAAGTATTAAAGGTTGACATCCCAAGAGATGTTATTGTGAATCTTAACTAGATAGAAGGCAGAGAGAATGTATTTAAAGGCAGCATTTATCAAAAAAGTCTTTGAATCTCCTTATGAGAATTTGAAAATCTTCCCAGATTTATCGGGGGAAACCCTTGCAAAACGGAAGGAATTCCAAACTTTAACAAAAATACTGAGATAAAAGAAATTACCATATAAACAGGGTTTTCCTCCCAAAATTATTTTTATTGGGAAGAGCAAAGATTCGTTGTTAAAGATCCATTAGAAGGAGAAAGACTATTTATGGAACTAAACCTAATTAAAAAACAATTAGGAATATAACGTGTTCCTATAAATGATAGGGGTAATTTTAAAATGAAGTAGCCCACCAGCCACAGTGTTTTGTTTTAAATGGGACAAATTAATTGGGAGATTAAAGTGTGTAATTTTGAGGGACCCAGCTAGGTAAACTGTTGTTAATAGTGACTACAGATTGAATTCTAAAGCAAATTAGTAAATTTCTTGATTTTATAGTCTCATTATTAAGATGAGGATAACTTAATGTCATGATATATAACTGAAACTGAACAGAAGGGAAAGGTGCAATTTAGAGAGAGAAAAACTAAAACCCTTACTAAGACCCTCATTCAAATCGGGGGGCATTATTCGCGAGCAAAAATCCGATTTGCTGCTATTTATTTTGCTATTCAATTAGCCGGGCCCGCAAGTTAGTCCCCCTTCACGAAAATTGGAAACCATGCTATCGGCAGTAGCATTTGCGGGCTTGAAAATTATCAAGGACACAGGCCTGTAACTTGTGGTCAAGCCCGTAAAATCAGAGCATTTTAAATGCAAATATAAATTCAATACAGCATTGTAAATGATGGGGAATACAATGGGTGACATTATAATTAAAAGCACAACATTCTCAAGCTCGCACATCACCAATATATAATACTTTATTGCCGTTTAATTTCCGTCCAAAGTTCACAAGGGAGAATCGGAGAAATTGAATAGTGATTTGTGATTTTAGCGTTCGCAACTCTTGCGGCCATGAAAGATCAAAGGCTTTGAGGCAAGTAACTTGGATAGCAATGGATAGTAGCGCGCAGCAAGTAACCCGATCGGAGCCGGCAAGTAGGAGGCATTTGGATAGGGGCTGCCAGAAAGGACCCTGGGCCCTGATGCCCCTCTGCCGGTATCCCGCCCCTAATATTGTGTTTTAGTTTTTTGTTGTTTTGTCTAACTATGTCTTGGGTTAACTCTCAGAGCTGGAGAGAAGGTTACCAGTGATTGGATATTCCACAGTTTTTTTATGTCACTGAAAATCATAAGCCAAAATGTCCAGGGACTAAATTCAGTATTTTAAATAGCACATGTTAATGGCCAATTTCAGGAAAGAAAGGGCTGATATTTTATGTTTCCAAGAGACCCACTGGAAAGTAGATATGACGCCTATTTATAATTAGAACTTTACAATTAAAAATAACTAAAACTTTAAAAAGAAATCTAGGAGTCGCTATCCCTTAAATAAGAAATTAAAACTTCAAGAAGAATTCTCTAAACAAGACAGACAAGATAACTACATAATTTGGTCCGGTTTAATAAAAAATCAAAGGACCACAATAATTAACTTATATTCACCAAATAAAGAACATAGATTTCTATTACAAGAAATAAACATATTAAAGACAGTAAACATCTTAAGAAATATATGCAAGGCATTCTGTTGATTTATGGAGATCTAAATATGATTCATGATAGTAGCTTAGACAGATCCTCACTTAACCAATCTCCCACAGACTCTCAAACAATCAGATCTTCTAAATATTATCATACTATTTTAATAAAACAGAATTTATACAATGTCTGGAGGGTTTTTCACACTAAGGAAAGGGACTATTCCTTTTTCTCGCATAGGCACCATACCTACACAAGATTGGATTATTTTTTGATGGATGCTGACTCCCTGTATTTAGTTTAGAATGTAGATACATTTGCAAGAACTTTCTGATCAGGCAAGGATTGCATTAACTTTAAAACTTTCCCAGCGATATTATGGTAATAAGATATGGAAACTGGATCATTCATTATTGAATGAACAATCTGATAAAATAAAATGAGAAAAGGAAATTTTCAAATATTTTGAACATAATTCAGGATCAGTGTCATCCAAATCTTTAACTTGGAATGCACATAAAGCCTACATCACAGACCTCCTAATAAAATGAAATGACCTCCTAATGAAATGAAACCCTTGAGATCCCTTTACAGTAAGTTAAATGGTTTGGAGAGAATTAATAAAAATATCCCATCTCGTCACAATTATGACCAGGTTAAAGAAATCCAAATTCAGATAAAGAGAATATTACAACAAAGAGCAGATAACTCAATCTAGACCTTGCAACAAAAACTCCATCACTTTGGAAATAAAGCCAGTAGGGTAATAAAGTAAAGGATAAGCAAAGCTGCTATTCTAAACCTGAAGATATTGCTTAAGTATTAAAACTATTATGATAAACTATATAACTTGAAAAAGGGTAAAATTATAAAAGTCCATCAACTCTAGAAATCTAAAATTTTCTAATTAAATTAGATCTACCTACGATAAATGAATCTGGCCTCCAAATTCTGAATAGCTATAAAAGATTTAAAATTATACACAGCCCCAGGTCCAGGTGGATTTGTTAATATGTATTACAGGGCTTGCTAGGAGGTCTTAATCTCTCAATTTAAAGAAATGTTTAACAAAATTAAAAGAGAGGGTAAATCCCCTTGGAACACTGGAATCTAAGATAGTAACTTTTTTGAAGCAAGATCAAGATCCTACCGAGTGCAAGAATTATAGGCCCATATATCCCTGCTGAACATTGTAAAACTATATGCAAAGATCCTGGCCACTAGATTAAATACAGTAATCCACAAATTAATCTCCATGGATCAAAAAGGCTTCATAGTTAATAGGCATGGCTCAGAAAACACTTGCAGACTAATAAATCTAAGAGTTCAGACTCCAGAATTAACAACCAACTGTTTTTCTCTCTCTAGATGCTGAGAAAGCTTTTGATCGGGGTCGCTTGGGAATATATGGATTTAACGTTATCTAAATTTGGACTGGGCAAATTTAGCACTCATGCCATTAAAGCCCTTTATACATTCCCATCGGCTTATGTCATAGGTCCTGGATTCAAGTCAGCTAAATTTAACATAACAAGTGGCACTATACAGGGGTCTCCTCTCTCTCCCTTAGTCTTTGCCTCGATGATTGAACCACTGGCAGAAACAATTTGTAAATCATCAGTAGTCAATGGGATAAAAACAGGAGAATCGGAACATACAATTACATTATATGCAGACTATATTGTACTGACATTAACAGATCCAAGCAAGTCTCTTGTAAATCTGCATCAAATTATAGAGATTTATAGTAAATTTCAAATTACAAACTCAATATTATAAAAACTGAAATATTAGCTCTAAATTTACCAGCTAATATCCGAGAGCAGCTAGAGCACAGATATAAATATAAATGCCATGAGAACATTTTAAACACCTGGGTATTGAGTCTTTTGGTAATATGCAGAAGCTGATCAAGATTAATTATGGGAAAATGTATATGAAATTATTATCATTTTTTTCATGGAAATCCATGAATCTGTCCTTGTCAGAAAGAATAGCGGCAACAAAAATGTTGAGTTTACCAACAGTTAATTACTTGCTTATGTGAATTCCATTTCAAATTCCCGGATACTTACTTGGCCAATTCCAAAGACTACTGGCCAAATGTATTTATAGAGGCAAACTGCCTAGAATTAAATCTAAAGTGACAGCCAGAAGGTTTAATAAAGGTGGCCTGGCTTATCCTATCTTAAAATTATATCATGACGCAACTATGCTCTCCCACTTAATAGGATGGTTAGACCAAAAGAACAAAAGACAATGGATAGTAAGGGCCTCATTCTATTATCGGCCGTAGGAGATGCGGGGCCGCAAGGACCGGCCGCAAGCTATTCGGCTATTCTATTCCCTTCCGGCCGTGGAATCCGGCAGGCTTGCGGCCGGCGCCTTGCTATCCCTTGCGGCCGCTCGCGCCGGAGGAAAGCCTTTGATCTAAAACGGCCGCAAGAAAATCCCGGTTGCTATTCAATTGCTCCGGGAACCCTCCCTGCAAGGCTAAAACCGAGCTTACTTGCAGAAAAAAGGTCCCGCTAGCACCAATTAAGCACATTATAAAGCCGAAATAAAGCCATCCTGCACTCTGAGGAGACTATAAAGTGATTGTAGGTGTTAGCAAAAATAGCACAACATTTCCCTACACTCAAATCCGTAAAAAAAATATTTTTTAAGTTATGTCAAAAATCCATGTAAAAAGTCCTGAGGGCTTGGAGCACCTCAGACCCGCCCACGCTGCGGCCGGAAAATAAACAGTTAATGTAAACTCGGATTTGGGCTGATGTGCAAGCTTGAGAGGGGGTTGCTATTAATCCTCATGTCCCCCAATATGATCCCTAGCATTTACAGAGCTTTACAGTGCCGTCTTGAATTTATTTTTGCGCTTAAAGTTTTCTGAGCTTACGGCCGGTTGCAAGATATACGGCCGGCCGTAAGGGGAGATCCTTGCGGGGCCGTATAATTGAATTGCAAGATAACGGAACCCCCGCAAGGAATCGCAGCCTTGCGGCCGTTTTACGGCCGATAATAGAATGAGGCCTTAAGTACGGTAATTGAAAGAGCTTGCCTCCAGGAGGGAAACTTTGATTCCCTCCTGTTTAGAAGCAACTTCAGGAAGACCGGGGTTCTGATTAACCTAGAGATAATTAAATTGGGACTAGCATTGACTAGATACAACCTATCTTTACTTCCCAGTATTATAACTCCAATAGATCTCATCAAAAGAAAATTAAAATTACATTTCCTTCAGGAATGGTCAGAAAAAGGGATAAAGACTCTTAATGATCTTTTTATCAATGATCCTCTGGCCTCTTTAATTAAACTTGAAGCAAAATGTAACCTTTCTAAAACTTCCTGGATTTATTATCTTAGATTTGAAATAGCCTGGGCAAAGTCTGAATTTTATAGTGTATCTCTTAGACCCCTAAAAGATCTGGAGAAATTGATAATAAATGAAAACAAAACGCATTTGATATCTACAGTGCCTTGCAAAAGTATTTACCCCGTTGACTTTTTACCTATTTTGTTAATTTACAGCCAAAAGTTCAATGGTTTGTTAATCTGAATGTTATGTGATGGATCAGAACACAATAGTCTAAATTGGTGAAGTGAAATGAGAAAAATATATACATAAAACTATTTTTTAGAAATAGAAAACAGAAAATTGTCATGTGCGTATGTATACACCCCATTTGTTATGAATCCCATAAAAGGCTCTGGTGCAACTAATTACCTTCAAGTCACATAATTAGTGAAATTATGTCTATCTGTGTGCAATCTAAGTGTCACATGATCTGTCATGACATATGCACAGCTTTTTTGAAAGGCCCCAGTGGTTGCAACACCTAAGCAAGAGGCACCACTAACCAAACACTGCCATGAAGACCAATGAACTCTCCAAACAAGTAAGGGACAATGTTGTTGAGAAGTACAAGTCAGGCTTAGGTTATAAAGAAATATCCAATATCCAAAGGCATGTGGAGGACTCCCAAAATGTATGGAGGAAGGTGCTCTGGTCTGATGAGACTAAAATGTAAATTTTCGGCCATTAAAGAAAACGCTATGTCTGGCGCAAACCCATCACATGACCCAAAGAACACCATCCCCAATGTGAAACATGGTGGTGGCAGCATCATGCTGTGGGGATGTTTTTCAGCAGCCGGGACTGGGAAACTGGGATCAGAGTTGAGGGAAATATGGATGGTGCTAAATACAGGGATATTCTTGAGCATTACCTGCACCACTCTGTGCGTGATCAGAGGCTAGGACGGAGGTTCACCTTCCAGTAGGACAATGACCCCAAACACACTGCTAAAGTAACACTTGAGTGGTTTAAGGGGAAACATGTAAATGTGTTGGAATGGCCTAGTCAAAGCCCAGACCTCAATCCAATAGAAAATCTGTGGTCAGACTTAAAGATTGCTGTTCACAAACACAAACCATCCAACTTGAAGGAGCTGGAGCTGTTTTGCGAGGAGGAATGGGCAAAAATCGCTGTGGTAAGATGTGGCAAGCTCATAGAGACTTATCCAAAGCGACTTGGAGCTGTGATTGCCCCAAAAGGTGGCTCTACAAAGTATTGCCAACATATGTGTATACAATTAATTATATCTCTGTTTTGAATTTGATGGGAAAATCTTTATAAAGGAAGCACAAGATCAAAACATTTCTCAGTTTTTAAAATCATTTCAATTACCAAAACTTAGAAGACTCTGCAAAGGAAATTAGTCAAGAAGAGATCAATGAAGCTAGAAAGCTTAAAAAATAATAAACCTCCAGGTCTTGATGGGTACAGTAATAGCCACTATGAAATCTACCACAATTGAAAATGTGATTCCAAAACTACATAACCTATTTCTAGTAGTGCAAAATGGTACCAATCTCTCTGCAGAGTTCATAATGATATCTTATTGCCTAGATATCCGTCATATATTGTGATGTGAAAATGTGAGGGAGGCTTAGCCTCTGCATATATCTCTCCATATATTAGTGATATTCAGGATGCAATAGTAATTTCACATGTATTAGACTGTAAAAATTCTCATAATAAAGCTAGATGGATAACCATAGAAGATGAACTAGTTCCTGATATATCTAGACAACTCTTCTTGTGGTTACCAGCTCTGGAAATTAAAAAGTTTAAAGGCTTACCAAGCAATATTTTGATCATTTTAAAGTTTTGGTACTCTTATAAAGATAGGTTAAAACTTGAAGCTTTCCATCACTTTTGGCTTCCTTAGATATTCTATCCTATAATAAGGAACTCCCGCGTTTAAATATTTTTAAAAACAAGGGTGTTGAGACAATAAGTGATTATTCCAAAATAATTCTATTCAATGTTTAGCGGACCTGCAAGAAACATTTCAGATAAATATGATCTCTCGGCTAGACAATTTAGCATAGATTACTGGATTGGGGCTACAAACTATCTAACTATAGAGAAATGAGTACATATAAACAACTAGTAGCAAAAAACTGTGAAGATCATAAATTTGCCAGATGTAACAATATCTTGAAAAAGATTAAAGAAATAGTTAAAACCGATAAAATTATAACTTGGGAAATTGAGTTTGCCAAGAATTGGTCAGAGAAAACTTGGATAGTTGCCTTTAAACTATGGTAATCAGAAATACATCTTATAATGCTTCATATAGAGAACTTTTTTTTAAATGAGTACAGAGATGGTACGTAGTCCCAGAAAAGATTAATACATTTGATAAAAGTAAATCTGATTTGTGGTGGAGTGGATGTTTAGAAAAAGGTACACAATTACATATGTGGTAGAAATGTAGTAAACTGCAGATTTTTTGGAAACAATGTATTACTTGGGTTTTGAAAATAACCAAAATAATAATTCCTCTTTCACCATGTAATGTATTATTTCATATGTTTGATGAAAAAGTGCTGTATGTTAAAAACTGTTGATTTCACACTGTTTTATTGGCGCAAAATGTATTGTTATCAAAAGATGTAATCAGAGGAATATTCCATCATGGGAATAATTAGTTCAAGTCATGAGTAGAAATAGGGAACTAGAAAACAAGACACATAGTACTAATTTCTCTGTATTGCATTCATTAAAATGGTAAAGTTAGGACAATTATATGGAAAAAAGAGAACTTGACTTTGTTATCTAAAGGTAAAATATCTCCAGTGTCTCTTGATATTATTGTCAACTTCTTGCATGTAATGTGTTGTTTTAGATGTTTTTTTCTTTTTTTTATTCTTTGTTTGTTTGTTTACTGGATTGTAATTATGTATGATGCTTAAAATGGAAAAATAAAGACATTGAGCTAGAGAAACAAAAAAACAAACACTTATTATAGCTGCAACATCTATTAAACACATAATATTATACTTTAAAAGCATGGGAAGGCATTGAAAGACATTAGAATTGCAGAATTTAAAAAATATTATTTTTAAATGTAATTTCTGAGTAATATCGCTCACGGGACTCGAGGGGTTAATACATATCATGAAACCCACACGCATTTTATAGAGTGCTAGATTGTGAGCCTGATCGACAAATTTTATTTATTGGCACTAATTAATGTGTAGCCTCCGATTTCCGATTACGTGTAACTTCCATGTTTTACTGACGTCATGATGACGGTCTCATATACTATTGGCTGTGCATAAGAAGTAAATTATGGACTAGCTTATATATTGTCAGATTATATGATCAAGCCCCCTAATCCAGACTTAAAAATGCAGGGTTTATAAGTTTAGGCATAAGGGGGTAAATTGTGAGCTTGAGTCAACAGAATACATCTAGTTTTTAGTTATTTTTATAGAGCATATAAAACTGGTTACACATTGTGATCTATTTCTTAGTTATTCAGGATTGTTTGAGCTGTATTAAAATGCAAATGAGAGGCTTCTGAATACTAATTAATTCCTTTAATGTTCTGTTTAATATCACATTTTGCTGATTTATCTCTCTTTAATATTACCCTGGAGTAGACCTTCTTTTATCAAGTAATTTGAGTTATGAATTAGCATTCAGAGACACATATTAGCATACAGGAACTGCACAAATAATTCTGAATGTGCTTTTGTATACCCCAATATATAGATAAGGCGTTCCACATATCATTCCAAAAGTCTATTGGTTTGGGGTTAAAGGAACAGTTTTCATAATAATTTCTCATGTAAGAAATACATGTTTTGCACTGCACTCTGCAAAAACACTATATTTCTTAATATTCTGAGGAGGAAATACATTTTTAGACTTATTTTTAGATGTACAAATGTGCACACAATCTTACATTTTTTTAATTGTGCTCTTAAGAGTGGAGGGCTTCTAGTACTCTTTTGCCCACCATAAGTTAAATGATGCAATGTAAACATTACAATGGTATAATGTTTAAAATAGCCTTTTTTAAATAAATGATAGCAACATTTTAACTTTGGTGTGTGATTATTTATTTTGTTCAGTGAAACAACACTACTCAAATTCATTAAAATGTTGTTATGTTTTAGGAATCAAGTTAATTGTTGATTCACAATGTAGCATATTGCTGAATTTTCATCTCATCCCTGAAATGGTAAATTATTACCTGACCAGGATGCTTGGATGCTAATCGTTTCAGCGCATTTACTGCATGTTCTTTTTGAATGAATTCTAATCCTGGAGCTTCTGGATCTGGGACATCACCAAGTCCATCTACACCATGAAAATATGATGCATGTCTGTTATCTCCAAGTATGGATGTGGAAGCTCCTCTGTAAACAGGAATCTAAAAAGCAAGAATAGAACATATATAAAGTCAAACATTTAAAGAATCTAGTAAATGTATTATAATTCTATGGATTAATTTAATTGTCTGGCAAAGGGAAAAAGGGGGGGAGGCTTATGACATACTATTAATACTATTACTCGTGGGAAGCAAAGGGGAACAAGACAGAAATAAAACAAGTGACTGAGCAGTAGAACATAATGTGAAGAAAACATGTGCAGCCAAAGTATTGAATGTACCCCATATGGGAAAGGTTTGCAGTTTAACAGCCCCAGCAGTTGCTTAAAAAATAGTAAAAAGGACTAATGAAGTATTGCATTTGCAGTATACACTTTTGAGGAACTAGTCTTGATAAAGTGCAAAATGTATTTAGAAAGTAAGATAAAATTATTATAGTGTTTAATTTACTATTATATGTTCTAGTGAGAGCTGCTATTGTTGGTTTTGTTTCCATGCAGCTTCAGTCTAGCCATTGTGTAAATATGAGACTTCAGTGGTTCTTTTATTTTACTACTGCTATTGAAACCTTGGACATTTCATCTATTTTACAGAAATGTCCATTTATCATTGTACAGCAGTAACAGATAGTGTCCTACAGCAAAAAAAGCCTTAAACAGTCCCATTTATAACAGCAACAACTCTTCTAATGTCATTTTCTACGTTAAAGGGACATAATAATGGGCTGAAGTAGAAAGTATCAATGTAGCATTGCATTTAAACTCTAGCAATGCAGTCTCAAAAGAACTGCTTCTTTTAAGCTCCTGTCACGATCTAGTAACCCTGAGTCCCTGGTCCTTTCTCCAGGGCAAGTGTAAGACCCTGTCCTCTCTGTACTGCGATCCTACCGTCTCTTTACCCAAGGTTCTCACCATCCCCTTGCCCGGGCACTACGCCAATACTCAGACAGCTGGGTTTATCTGGGTGAAACATCGTATGGGACTAACTATCAAGAGCCATATTGTGGTGCAGACATACAGGTGCCGCATTCTAGGGTGCTAGCCCAAATACTCCACATCTAGCACCCCATACTTGGGTTAAGGACCGATCCCTGATCAGGAAAAAACATCCTGATTGGTTGAGGGCTGGCCCACAGAACCGATCAGTAAAGTGCCTACAAATAAAAAAAAATACAAAAAAATCAAAGGCAAAACAATCCACTATTTTATGGTTCTGAGAATGGTAAAAAATGCCCGAAGGTTAAATAAAGGTAAAAGTTACACTGCCACAATGCATATAAATTAGGAGTGATGGTTACAGTGAATAGATAGTAAAAATCCCATCATATTTTAGTGAATATAGTCTTTGGTTAGCTAAATAATTATTCAGCTTTCCAAATGTACTCTATCAGAGAGCCCTCTGACAAATGCCAAGAGCCAGGGAGACACGGCTCCTGAAACTGTACTGCTGACTCCTAACTTTTTAAGCATTAGGCATATATTTATATATATATATATATATAATCAACAGCCTGGCTCCGAAAAATGTCTGTTTGGTTCCTACTGACCTGGATAGCTCCTATGTTTCAGATACATATGTCAACCCATGTTCTATTATATATTTGAGTCATGTTCTTACTCTGCATCTTTAATTTGATGATTTGTGAGAGTATAGTGGGTCAAATGGTCACTGTAACATTTTTAGCCTGTGAAAAGCAGCTGGTTTCATTGTATAAACTAATTTACATTCATGAAGGATCTCCAAGTTCACTACTGTAGTTGGCAACCTTACAAAAACAACAAAAAGGGATTAATTCCATGAAAATACACTGTATATTTTTACTGTATCTAAGCACTGAATAATATAAGCTACAGTCAAATGCCTACACAAACTACATTACTAATATACATTTTAGTGAAAATATATTAAAAGATCAAATACCTTAATACACAGCTGTAATAAAAAAAAAAAAACAATGGACAAAACTTAACCATTGCTGTGTATACACTTATAAAATAGTTTTAGCTCAAATAAATCTCCTTTTTCTTCAATGTGGATTCGCTTTGTGTACAACTGTTGTTAAATGTACTCATGCCACTGGACCACTGCAGTCCAGTATATACAATACACTGTGTTGGTAAAATATGTCTATAATCTCAGAAGCCAGAACTGCATATAGCTGTATGGTATAATAAAAAATATAATTTTTTCAAAACTTTTTAACATTATCAATTATTGTTTTTCAAGAGAAAATATTGAAAAAATGGGACTCCAAATAAAGATATCACTTCTAAACATATATGTAAATGACGAAGGGAATGGTTGTATCATTTAACAGATAATGGCAAAGTCAGAGGAACATTTTGGAGTAGGAGCAAACTGGGATATAGTCTTTATAAATTTACATTACTGTAATGGACTACTTAGCAATTGTGTATTAAAACGGGTAGTAAAGACGTGACAATATTTCCTCTCAACTTTGGTTTGAGGTCTGGATAGAGAGGCCGCCATTTTCCTCTACATGTTTGAGTTTTAATGTGTTATTGTTCATGAAAAAAATGAATATTTTGTAATGTTTAAATCATGGATTATAGAAATGCCATGTCGCTATAAAAGTAATAGCTGTGCTTTGGGGAATTTACTGAGATCAAATAATTGTTGGCCTCAGAAAAAGTGTAATGAATGAAACTATTCTGTGAAGCACATCTTACCTTAGTAAACTCTCCAAAATGTAGATAACAGAAAAAAAGCATAGTAGAAACATACCACATCACAACTATCAAAGGCTAGAGTTACTAAAATGGAACACAAAATATTATTATCCAAGATTTACACAGATCTTGGGATACAAGATTTACACAGATCTTGGGATACATTTTGACTCTATTGAGAAGTGAAATGAATGATGAAAAATAAGAATGGACTAAGAAAAGCCATTGAAAATGCTTTGTTTGGAAAGATGTCCTTTACATTATTCAACCACTACCTGAAAAGTTTGCAATCCTCCATATTAATGGGATATGGATAGAATGTTTTTATTTGTTGTAGCAGAAAAAAGGCATTTGATAATGTGTTTTCTTCTTTTAAATAAATATCTCACACACAACAATTTATTAAGATTTTAACTGCCCTGAAACTTGTCTGCACTAGCCAAGGAGATCTACAGACTAAATATGTTATTTGCACTTCATGTCAGTTTGAATTAAGTTTAAACAAGTTTTGTTTAATATTTTTGCACGTAAAAAACAACTTCTGCAATGTTTAAAAGAGTGATTTTGCTAAACACATGCAAAAAAAAGTTGTGTTCAATGTGACCTTATAAGAGACTTTAGGAATTGTTTTCACCTACAGCAGTGTGAATTACAAGTAGTACAGTATTTCGTATACAGGGGATAGTCAAAATACAATAATGGAGCCATCACATGAAAAAGGAGTAATGAAATCACATTTGCAGGTGTAACTCCAAAGGTGAGTCATTGGGTTGAGTGACAATTAGTATGTGTCAGCTATAAAAGAGTTCTTGCAAAGAACATTTTGATATGTGAGTTTTCAGAACAATAGGAGACAAATAAGCCAAATAATCAGTTCCTGAATTGTAGGTGCATTAATAATACAGCAAAATTATTTAATTTTTAAAGGGAACACTCTCAAAAGTAATGGAAGCATATGCCAATCATGGTGAGACTGCAAAAAACAGTGGATGCAGGGAGGACAGACAGATACTTCACCTCTGTGACCCAGTCTCAACAAAAACTGTATATTGTGAGCATCATAAAGCTGGAATTAATAGCAAGGCTACCATTTAGAAACCACTTGTATCCAAGGCCTCTGACAAATACACATGACATGGTGTAAGGAGCACAAAAACTGTACCCCTGAGTAATGGAAGCATTGTTGAACATTTTAAAATACATTTCACCAATTAAATGGATATGACAAGCCATCCAGCTTTACAAGAGCTCTTGATAATGAGTTTTTTTTTACCAGGTTAAAAAGAATAATCCCTTTAATATTGGTAGGTATTGTTTTATTCATATATCTTATATGGAATTATAATTTTGTTTCAAGCTGCACTCCTTTGTGTAACCATGTAATCCTATTGTAGGTGAAAAATTGCTAAAGTTCCTTCAGTATAACTAAATCGTATCTTGTCTAGAGCCAAGGGTAACTGATAAATCGACCTTGGAGAAAAGCAATGTCCAGTGCCAGTAAAGCACAATCGCCTATTATAGTAAGCATGTTTTTATTATTTTCTAAGAGCATTTTTTGCTTATTATAAAGACTCTTCAAATGTGTGTATTAAAATTAGGGAACCAGAGACCCTCAAAGAATGAGTGGACGTAAATATGTAATAGAAAGTATTAACGAATAGCAAGGAAACAGCAGAAAACCTTATAAGACAACTTCATAAGATGTGTAACAGGTAGGATAATGCACTTCCATGCTTGATTGAAAAGGCCAAGGAACAGATCATTATTTAAAGTTAACGTGTACTTCAAGGCAACCGATAAAAAAATCAGCATTTTAAAAGCAGGATGGTAGGGTTTTCTTTACATTCAATTAAGAATGTTTAACAGTACTGTAGCTCTTGAAGTGTAATATCAGAATGACCAGTTTTGGATTCACTTTTGACTTTTTAGTATGTTCAAAAAGAGACAAAAGCTTAATAACCCAAAATGCATTGCTCCTGAAATGGTCACAACAAAGGTACCAAATGTGGTCAGATAGTTAAGTATCAATCAAATGTGACTATGTAGTACCGAAAGTTATTTTAAAAATGTTGTTTTTAAAACAAAAACATTGAATTTGCTACATTTTGGCTGTGACTCAGCTCTCACCATTGTGGAATGGAATATACCTTCAAGGTATATCTGTTTTATGGAGCTGAAAGACTGACAAGCTATGAGGCTTTACCTGAATTGTAGCTTCTGACAGTCAGGTGTGGTTTTATTGTGTGTCATTTTCAATTAAGGACAGAATTCATTCAAGTGAGAAGCCTACTGAGTTTTTATTTTGTGTAGTCAGGCTTGTTAAGTCTGTCATGTTTCTGTTGAATCTACCCAGTCTCTTACTGTCTTAACGGGTGTGTTTAATCCCTTGATCTAACCTTCAAAGCCGTTTTGCATCAAGATTCAATTGTCTAACATTTCTGATTGAGGTGTCCTAACTCTAAAACCTGTTAAACTAAGAAATAATGTGTTTCATTTACCCTTGGGTCATAGGTGTAGAAATTCATGCCTAAGAGCCAGATGTGACTCTCTCTCTTTGAAAAGTAATCTTGTCTAGAAAGCTAAAAGTTGAGCTGAACTTTTTAGTCTTTTAATAAAATGGATTTTTGTTGGCCCTTTCACTGCTGCGACCTGGGTTTGATACCAGTCAGGAAACCAAAAGGTCACATCACCCAGAAGCCATGCAGGGTTGGGCCTGGTCAGTACTTGGATGGGAGACCACCTTGGAATACCAGGAGCTGTATGCTCTGGGTCACTGGAGAAGGAACTGGCAACAAACTCCAGTATCTCTTCTTGGAGGTTTTGTCCTTTTAGGTGTACATCACCCAGTATTATTGTTTTTATCGTTTTGCGTGGCTTCTTTTGCATTCCAAGTATCAGCGTTCTCTATAGGGTCCAGCTATAGGGTCTATTGTACGGTTTAGCTAGATTTGGGGTATCGCTTACAGAGTCTTCCAGGAAGGAGGACGCACCAAGGTCACAGGCCTGCTCTTTCTTGTTATCCCTGTTTGAAAAACTTTTGCATAAAAAGAAAAAGATATATATATATATTTTTTTTTTAAATGAAGGGTTTGTTTTGTAAACTTGGAATAGCATATTTGAAGAGCACTTTCCTTTTTTTATAGTGGCAACATTTTATTATGGAATATATTAAAGACAGTTTTCTTATCAGCTGATGTAGGATTACACAGTGTTAAGCCCCAATATGGAAGTAAAGGATCTAAATATTGATTCCTTTTATTTTAGGTGGGAAAAAAAACACATAACCAACATTATATATATAATTTATTACCTGCCCAGAATTCAGAGAAATACAATTATTGCACTGCATTCTGGGACATGCAAATGAGTCAATTTCTGTTTTTTTCTTTTTGTATTATACAGATGCCTATAGACGGGGAGGCTTCCTTGCCTCTTCCCCTCCAAACTTAATAATGGACATCATGCTTTTAAGTAAATATTTAAATAAATAAACATAGCCTTTACATTTTCAGTTTCATATGCAATTATTCTTTACTCCAGGCTTCCATGCTCTTTTCTCTACTGCTTTTTGCAGCTTCTGTCCCAGGAGGACCAGGTTCTTGAAAATGAATTAACTTTGCATTAGTCCTACTGAAAGCACTGGCACATTCCACTATGGAGACACTTGTTTCCTCTAGACTTTTCCTACATCAGGATGTAGATTCTGGAAAATGTAAAGGACCAGTGTACATACTTCTCTTTTAGTTCACCTTATAAGGGTGAAACTGCAGTTTGTGAGTGAATTCTGCCACTGTACTCTAATTCATGGCTTTATTCTTAAACCCTCCTTCAGAGCAGGGCACATGGACCTAAATGGATCCTATGTTAATAGATCTAAAGCAAAAAGGTGGTATGTTTTCAGCCTCATCTGCATGCCAATAACCAGAATCCTTAGCCATAGTGGAAATACTGTTTACTGAGAAGTTATGTAGGAAAAAAATGGTCTTTTGCCTGTATGAGACATGTATGTGTAATCAGAATGACCTTTCATTTCCTTCCTGGATCTACAGTGGTGTTTCTCAATCACGTTTGCACCCACCATAACATATTTAGACTCTCATAAATCTATGTTACTGTTTACTGGCTGACATCAGCCAGCTCCCATCTTAAACATTTGAAAACACATAGTGGTACATTATCTAGTAGCATCTTTCAAATGCAACGAAGAAAAAATGCTTTCAATGTTCCTTTACCCTAATCTTCTCATGCATTTAATCTATTTATAGTGGCAGCAGCCTTTTATATAACTAGACTATGAAACTCCTGTTAATGAATCTGTCAGATGTAATTTGCAGATCTGCTTCCAGTTCATTCCAGGTAAAACATTATATTAACTTGAATAACTCTTATCGGCTCACTAGTGGATCTAGATCTTTCCTTTGCTCGATAAGTAGGCTTTTGATCAAACCCTAATGATTAAACCTTTAACTCTAAGCCAAGTATTTTTTCAAATCATTAGAGGAAATTACCAGTAATAATAAAATGTTTATTAGGTATGAGAGTGACGACATCTGTTAAAATACCGATCCCATAGGGCTCTTGACGGCATTGCGGTTTCCATTATATATACACATAAACACACAATCTATATTTATAATGTTCATTATGTATTTGCATCTATATCTATATGTTCAAGGAGGAACTAAAACACCTCTTATAACAGATCTAACTCTGTTGAAACTGCGGCCTAGACAAGCAGTTCCACTTTTAATCCCTATGTTCCTCCAAACCTCTTAATTGTCTGTTTCTAGAAGGAAAGACACACATTAAATAATAAATATAGTCATGGAAATATCTCACATTCTTTCTCCTGTTCTTTACGTTTTATCAAAGTATCGGACAATGATATAAGCCTAGAGTATGTCTGTTCTACAGAATATATTTGTTTATAAAGCAGGAAAGTGCATGTGTCTCTCAAAAATATATAAATCAGAGTGGCAGTCACAATTTAACAGCAAACATTTTCTCAAGAATATGTGTACTTCTGTGATATTTTGAAATGTTTGGAGGAATGAAAGAGTGATCTGAATAAGGGGACACAGAAATCACATATTTGTCTTGAAAGCACTTAAAGGTGCACATTTAAAATTATATTTTTTTTAGGCAAACAAGCCATGTAATGGTTAAAAATCTGACATGTTATTCCTTCTGCAGAATGCTTACATAAAGTAGCAGACCACTGTTAAACTTCTAGGAGTGGTTGGATCTGAATCATTCACGCGTTATATTGCCTTCATTTAAAACAGTTTTTGTTTTATTATTTTCCACATTTCCTTTTTAGCAATGAAATCTGCCATAATTTAATCAGAGACATGCCTTGTTTTATAATCCGAAACTGCAATAAATCTCTAAACATTTTATGTGATCAGCATTATTAGAAAATATATCTCATTCAGCATATTTAAGGCAAATCATTTTTCATATCATCAAGTAAAAAAGATTAATTATTAAATACAATGTAACATTTTTGTATAAAAGTTTTTTTTTTATATGTTATGATTAAGATATGGACTTATTTAACAATCTATCAGCCTTATTAAATTGAGATTCAGCAAATTTAAAAGGGCTCTATTTAAGCACACAGCATATTTTTTTACAGAAGTTTTTAGTAAGTGAACTTCTATCCAAAAGCAAGGTCTTCACTAACTAAAAAATTCTGTAAAAAAATATGCTATGTGCTTAAAAAAAGCCCTTTTAAATTTGCAGAATCGCAATTTAATAAGGCTGTTAATGTTTTACTCTTGCTTTGCAAATGATAGACCCGCAGTTTGTTTTTGCACGCATATTGCTTTGATTTGAAGAATTCAACCAAATGTATTACACCTGTATTTCATTTTTCAATGAATCACCTATATCTTATGTATTTTCAATGCATCTATTCCTGCAAGTTTACGCTACAGGTGACTAATGTGAGTTGGAATGAAGGTCTATGGACCCATGCAAAGCCTCATGGGTTGAGGGAGGAGTATCATCACACAGCAGGACCAGGTATAGTGTAAGGAAATGGCTAGACTGGGGGGAGCAGCTTTATATAGGCTTAAACTGCCCACAGCAAGGCAAGAGTGAGGTACCCACCTGTCCATCCCTTTAGGGGAAAAGAGAGAGTTTTATCGTTGGTTTAGTTTTGCTAGGAGTTATGGTTGTTTTTGATATTGTTATATTGTTGTCTTATAAAAATAAATGTATAAATGTATATTTATAATAAAGGATGGTGGGGTGAGTGGCCAGGCCAGTGGTGAAGTGGGTACCCTACAGTGGTGCAGCCCTATCTTCATAGTAGCCCCTGTGGTGTTCAGGGCGTGAAGGGTACTGTCTCTGACCTAGCTCTTCTCCTCTATTGTTTATTTATTTATTGATGGTTACTGTTAACGATTATCTGTCACTATATTTTCTTATAAACTCCATGGCTGGTTTTTCATCCAAATAAGTTGTCTCATTCAATTATTGTGGGTAGCATATCACCTGGGACATACAGTATATGGGCCCTAATAACACCACCAGATTAAACATCTTAATTTTTTCAAGAAAAGTCCAGACTTGTGCTGGAGCACTCAAGCCAGTCGTCTATAGTTGCCGGTAGTTTACAAAAATTAGGATCTAGGAACATACAGGCACTTGGTAACAGGTCGATAACATTTGGTAACTGATCTTTAGAGGCCACTAACTTTGTAATTCAAAAAATAAAACATTCACATATCCCCACAGATAACAACTTCAATCAGGTATCTCCCATGTAGCTCCGTATTGTACTAGATTTGGAATAAAAATCCAAAGCTAGCTTCCTGCTACGCTGGGGCCTGTAGTGGAGGGCCTGGCATGCAGCCATGTACTTGCAGATGTCTGCAGATGCTGTAGTCCACTAGCTTGAACCTTAGTCTGGACTGCAGACGACAGGAAGTCACCTGCCAGCCAGGAGCAGAAGAGGCTCTGAAGACCTCTAGCAGCCCTGACTTGCAGCATCATCTACTATGCAAGTCACAGCCCTGTTTGGGCAATGCAGACCACTTTATATGGTGTCTCGAATGACCAGTGTGTGACTGTTTCCCGGCTGCTTCTCTGCTGCCTCTCTCTCATGGTCATGAAAATACTTAATAAAAATATATATAAATAAAAGTTACTGCACATATGTAATGTGTTTCTTGTAGTTCAAGGGAAGTCCAAAAAAAGCATGGAGCTTTTAAATAGTTTGGGAAGAGAACTGAGAAGCGATTTGGCTAGCAATGTTACTTTTAGCTTCAGCTGATGCTGAATAATTTTTAATGTAATA
The DNA here is from genome assembly GCA_027410445.1 of Discoglossus pictus. Taxonomy (NCBI): domain Eukaryota; kingdom Metazoa; phylum Chordata; class Amphibia; order Anura; family Alytidae; genus Discoglossus; species Discoglossus pictus. The sequence continues at coordinate 185,957,249 of CM050166.1, read as the reverse complement.
GCCTTGTGTGATGGGCAATAATAGTATCTAGCACTTGGTTTTAATGTTAGCGCTGAAAGAATCAATTAAAATCTCACTGAAATAAGCAAAATTGCACTGCATTATCAAACAGAGTTCAGGTTGTTTGAGGATATCCTTTCTGTGCACAGGTGAGTCAATCAGGATGACTTAAGTAATTACCTCACCTGTAGGCAGTAGGGATATTCTCAAATCCTGGTATGTTAGGGGCTCTCCAGGACCGATCTTGCCTACCCTTACTATATATATAGCAGTAGACATTTAAAAATTATATCTGTACATGTATACACAGATATTTGTAAAAGAGGTCTTGAGCTATGAGAGGCGCTCCTGAGGACCTTGAGGGCCAAGCGCCTGCACTGAACATAGCGATGGCCGTCGAGTTGGCCCATGTCGGAGGGAGGAATAATTTTTTGCTTGCACTACCTATTTTCAACCACAGCGTTCACACTCTGTCCGCAGACATACAGGGAAAGGTCCTGTAAAACGTATATATAAACCGTATATACTCGAGTATAAGCAGAGTTTTTCAGCCCTTTGTTTAAGGCTAAAAAGGGCACCCTCGGCATATACTCGAGTCACTCTCCCCCCTGTGTCTCTCTAACCCCCCGTGTCTTTCTACCCCCCCGTGTCTCTCTACCCCCCGTGTCTCTCTAACCCCCCGTGTCTCTTTCCCTCCCCCCTCCTCATTCTAAACCCCCCACCTCACTTTACCCCTCTAAATACCTCCCCCTCTCGCTTTCCCCTCACTTACCTTCATCTGCAGCTTCTCCTCCGGCCTCCGCTCCTTCCTGTGTCGGCACCCGGTATATGCTAATGATGTGACGTCCCATGCGCGCCACGTCATTAGCATTGGCCGGGTCAAGACGCCGGAAGGAGCGTGGAGGCCGGAGGAGAAGCTGCAGATGAAAGTACGTGAGGGGAAAGGGGGAGGTATTTAGGGAGGTTTAGAATGAGGAGGGGGGTTGAGGATGAGGAGGGGGTTGAGGATGAGGAGGGGGTTGAGGATGGGGGGGTTGAGGAGGGAGGTTGAGGATGAGGAGGGCTTTTACTCGAGTCACTCATTTTACCCAGTATTTTGTGGTAAAATAGGTGCCTCGGCTTATACTCGGGTTGGCTTATACTCGAGTATATACTGTATGTGTGTGTGTGTGTGTGTGTGTTCTAAATCACTGTTTTTTACAGCACAGCTTGCCTGCATCCACTGGGGTCCACTGGGGTCTTGTGCTTAACTGTGTGAGGGAAGGAGACTGTACAGTCTACTCACAACATGCACAGCTTCCAGAAGTTACATCACAACTATATATAGCATGCCTGAACACTGATATATCAGTCAAAGCCAGCCTCTTTGGGCACAGCTTATTAACTGATCAGCTATAACCCCATGCTAGTTAGCTATGAAAGGCATGCAGAGAGGTCTGTATCAAGTACCTACTCTAAAAGAATATTGTTAGATAAAAAAGTATATTTTGAATAAAACTGTAAGTGCCTTTTTACTTTATATTTCTGAATCTGTTTGGTGGTAATGTTGACTTCAGTCTCCCTTTAAACTCAATTAAATGGATTAGACATTCAAATTGTTCCCATTGGGAAAGTTGACCACAATATAAAAGTTTATTTTAAAGAATATTACATTTATATTTTTCACAACTTGATTAGCAAGGTGCTAGAGAGCCAATGCAGTTCAGTCTGGAATGTACAGTACCTGTTAAACTGCTTCCTGTTCTTACAGTGTCTATGTGAAAGGTTAACCCTTTGTATCTGATGCTGATTCAGCAAAATGTTATTATGATTCCACTTTACAATTTTGGCTAAACTAGCATTATTTGTAAACAATTCACATACATGAAATGGTGATTACAGACTAGTTGCACTTAACTAATCTGTAATATTGCAAGTTAGTACAACCATCTGTTTGTGTCATTTCCATTTTTATTTCAACATCTGAACACAACTTGCTTGAAAAGTAGGGCACTTAAAATAGAATGTGTTGTGTCCAAGTCATGCTGTTTACATTTAATATTCACATTTTCCAATGGAATGTGAGAAATAAGAGTTAATGTCCCCCAGTTCCTACACCCATGGCTCTGTGCCATTTGATAAATGGTGAAAAGGCATGTGGAAAAGGTGTTTTAATTAGTAAAATTGGTGCTGAATTCATGGAGTTCTAATCAATTGAAATCTAGCAATGTTCACTGTGTTGCCTGAGTCATTGCAACTACTTTGTTATATTCTAGCAGCTAGAGTAACAGCTGAGCCTGTGGCACAGTGTTTCTGTCCTTGCTACAGAAGATACTGGCATCAAGAGTGATTTTTTTTCTTTTTTTTTAAGTCAATTCTTGATCAATTAAAAAAATTAAAACATTTTCCACATGATTTTCCACCCTCATTGTGCAGAGCACATACAGCAAGTGTTGTGTCACCATGGTCTTTAAAGAATAGATGACCAATGATTATTTAGTCAAATGTGGTTATTGTAGGTGACAGTTAGATGCCAGTGTAACTCTAGTTGTTTAGTGTATGTGTGCTTACAAGGCTTGATTTCTAATGAGCAGAATCTTTTAATGAGTATATAAAAAGTTGCACTATTGGGTTTCTTCTGCAACCAGTATCTACTCCCGGGTCAGTAGCCTACATTTGCTAATCTTCACAGAGGCCACAAAGAGGAATTCAATACATTAGGTTTTCTAATAATGTCTTAGTCAGTGATGACTTTTGCTTTGAGGGTGTAATGTATGTAAAAAACCCTAGCCACAATCAACATCACAGTATACACAAACATGTTCTCTATGCTAACAGTACAGCAGTTATCAAGCTATGATAGATGTGCTGGCAAAATGATATAATTCTAGGGAAGTCTTGCTTTATTGAAATATTTTATTGTAAACTGAACATTCCTAGAATGCAGGAGACAGGAAGAGAAGCTATTATCAGTCGATGAGATATGTGCAACAGTTTTCAAGAACCATTGTTGAGCAGGATTTGAGGATCCCCTGTACTAAATCAATGTGGGTCAATCAGTGCTTAATCATTTTAATTTACATAGTGTAAATTCCCAAGAATACAATTAGAAATATTACTTACATCAGATCTGTTGCACAGTTTGAGGACACGGAGAACATTCTTGCAGACGTTGTCTAATGGAGTGTTGCCTCCGACACAGGTAATCCCCAAAATCTTAACATTTGGAGCCGCAATTGCCATCATTATCGCCTGGGCATCATCAGTGCCACAGTCAACATCAATAACAAGCAGCTTCTTCTGGCATGACATTTCTAAAGAGAAAAAAAGGAAATGTTAAAATAATGTTCTCTATGATGTTGCGGAAACCTTTCAATAAAGTCAACATTTTACACCCAACATTTTAGACCCAGCTAGATCGCAAATAAGGTCTAACCCGCAAAGGAAAAAAGTATCACATTTCTGTCAAAAATATTACGAGTACTAAATAGGTCTCGCAAGGCATTTTTCAAACACCTATTAGAGCTGTAACAGCAATTAAAGACAAAATACTGTACTTTAAAAGCATGGAAAGGTATGCAAAGACATTAGAATCAATTGCACAACAGTGTAAAACCCACAAATATGCAATTAAAAAATATTATTTTTAAATGTTATTTCTGAGTAATATTGCTCCTGGGACTCAAGGGTTAATACATATCATGAAACCCACATGGACTAAAACAAATGATCTAATGCATATTACAGATTGCTAGAGTGCTTCATTACAAGTGCAATAGGCAAATATTACTTATTGGCATTAATTGATTCTTAGCCTCTGACTGCAGATTACGTGTAACTTCCATTTTTTACTGACATCATGATGACGGTCTCATTAACTATTGGCTGTGTCTACGAAGTAAATTATGGGCTAGCTTAAATATTGTCAGATCATATGAGTTGGAGCCAATAGAATACATCTAAACATTTATAGAAAAAAACACATGCAGCCAAAATGTATGTGTTTGAGGCATTTGCAGGCTTCTAATAGAATAGGACCCTTTATTATTTAGCTGTATGTCCCTAAGAAAAAAGCTAGTTGAGATTAATAACTAAATATCTAAAATGTTATATGGGATTAAGTATAAAGAAAGTCCAAAAATATGGATTACCATTGGCATTTTATATAATCAATAAAAATCAATAGCAGTTCTCACATTATAAAGAAGAAATCCTTCTTCCTTTTTCAGATATAAATGTCACTCTAAGTTAAAATTGTATTTGAAAAAAAATTATAGGCTAAAAATAGTTTTTTCTTCAGAATGCAGGTATGGTTTTCAAAGCATTTTAGATGCCTTACTGGTAAAATAAAATATATATATTTTTTAACGCAAGAGTTCGCAGAGAATAAAAATTGACCGAGAGTGCATGTAAATTCCCATTAAATAAATGAGGTGCTCAATTAGCAATAACTCAGCTTAATCCACTGTGGCTTTATAAGATTAGCACTAGAGACAACATTTTGATGATTTTATCACACTATGCCAACAATGGCACAGGCATGCAGACTGACTGAAACCAGTATTGGGGGTGGGGGGTGTTGTTAAAAGGAGAAAATACCATTTTAACAGTAAGATTTTATTATGATCGTATTTTTAAACCTAGTATAACGTAGTCTAAGGCAGAGTACAATGTTGATAAATCTACCCCTCTGTGTGCCTGAGTGTGTCTCAATCATTAAAAACCATTACTCCTCCTGAAAAATTACCACCCAGAAATGCTTGCAACTCAATATCGAACCAAATGTATATCACACATCTGAGGACCTATATTTAACATCTGACAGCTTTGTCACACTATTTAAGAATCATGTCTAGGTGCATGAGAACTAAGAGCTAAGAAGAACAACTTTCCTTCTTTTAACTTTTTAATACAACAAGAAAACAAATGACCCATTCAAGTACAGATTCTTGTCAAGTACAGTGGATATAAAAAGTCTACACAAAATGTCAGTTTTCTGTGCTGTAAAAAAATGAGACAAAGATAAATAATTTCAGAACTTTTTCCACTTTTAATGTGACCTATAAACTGTACAACTCAATTGAAAAACAAACTGAAATCTTTTAGGTAGAAATAAGAAAAAATATAAAAATAAAATAATATGGTTGCAGGAGTGATTTACTTTGTGTATTTGATGATGACACGTTAACACTGACACTCTATTAGTGAATTAGTCATCACATTCGACCATGTCGGCAGAATGTATTTGGTAGATAAGGGTAGGGTAGATCCCTTATGCATATTCTAGAGCAGATACTCTCACTGTGTGCCAGTTGATACTGTGTCCTTGACAAATAAAACTGTTTAGACTTCTCTTTATACATATGAAAACCAATATTTTAGCAACAGTAATTTTATTTTCTCTGCCATTACTATAGATTTACAAAAGTGGATTTAAACACAAATCTGTGCTTTCTGTTAACATAGAAACCGTGCCAGGGATTAGTATAATCTCTCTAGTAACACACATTGTAAACTGTGGTTGGAGAATAATTCTATTAGTGTGTATTGTTGTAAATGCCTTAACTAGCCAGCGTTGCAACAAAGTAACTGGAGATAAATAACCAGTGCCACAATATCCCTTATAGATACGCATAAGCTGTCTAATATCACTGTGTCTTAGGGAGTCATCAGCTACACCTCACTGACGAGGCCCAATGAAGGCCGAACATACGTCTGGGGTTTGCCGTTTGTCCTGTTCATGGTAGAATTTCCTGGTATTTCGGGGCTGGGTCACTCTAGTGAGTGGGACCAGACTGATATACTACAGGATATTTATCCCTGTGAAGGACACAAGTTGCTAAAAGAGGTTGCTCTCAGAGTGGGTTATCATGTCTATAGAACTAACCTATTAAGGTTAGTTTGTTCTCTGATTGAGCACCTCTGACTTTGTTGTTTTGTTTATGCAAATTACCCTAAGCGATTAATCTCCCTAAGAGGTATAGGGGACTCCAAATGTGGACCCCTTGCTCACTGTGCTACACCTCACTGATGAGGTCCAATGAAGGCATAAACGTACATCTGGGGTTTGCTGTTTCTCCTGTTCATGGTAGGATTGCCTGGTATTTTGGGGCTGGACCACTCTAGTGAGTGGGACCAGACTGATATACTACAGGATATTTCGACCTGTGAAGGGCACAAGTGAGCTAAAAGAGGTTGCTCTCAGAGTGTGTTATCATGTCCATAGAACTAACCTATCATGGTTAGTTTGTTCTGTGATTGAGTACCTCTATTTTGTTTTTTTGTTTTATCAATGTAGTTAAAGTATATCTTGACTATTTGGGCAGAGGAGGTGCTCTGCTTACTATCCAGTGCTCAAAGGGATCTACTGTGAGAACCAAAACATGTTTAACTGGTTGATACTTCATGTGACTTGCTGACTTTTCATCTAGCTTTGTACTGGTTAGAATAGAGTACACATTAAAAGTTTTTTTTTTAACTCCTCTATAATCAATCTATTGCTGTCACTGATGGTATGTATGAAATGTTAGGCTCTTCTCACCCTTGGGAACCAGCAGATAAGTTCTTAGTGGCCTGCACCAGTCCTATGTACCATTTTTAGAACAATTGACTAAAGTGATTTGGATGAATTTCTAATTTTTGCTATCCTCACAAATTCCTGAGTCAGCTACAGTTTTTCATGCCCCAATTGACAACATTTTGAGATATGACGGTATCCAATAAATGAACATAGTCAGCGTTATCAAGTTTCATATGAGCCTATAAACCTGGAAATTCTTCATAATGTCTATATTTTAGCTCATACTTGACATTTCAAACATGGCACATTGACAAGGTTTTTTTTTTAATTTTGTACCCAGAGAACAATTATTTTTGTTTTTTTGGTAATTTGCCCAGGTCTATGGAGATAGCCCTTCCCCTACTCTGTCAGTGTTTTTGCAATTCACCATATTTTGAACTAGATGCCACTTGATTTACCAAGTTTGTATTATACAAGGCCAACAAATCAATAGATAATAAATAGATAATGACACAAGGAAATAATATTTCATACACATGAGTGCCTTGAACATTTTACATTTTTATATTATATTACGGTATTATATATTTTATTTTGGGTGTTTTAGGGAGTGTCGAGTTTGAGTACTTTATACAGAAGATGCCTCTTTTCTTCTCTCAAAGGAAAGATTTAAAAAAAATCTACTTCTTGTTCCACATCACAAGCAATAATTCATCGATCACAAGCCATAAAATATTTTTTTCTTGGTCATACTGAATCAAAGGAACACTGAAGCACTTACTAAACTAATAATATTAGCAATTGTTTAAACCATTGACTTACACAGCTGCTATTTTTTTTTATTTTTAGAAAATCAGATTTTTTAATGCCTAGTTTTATGAATACAGCAATCTATGTGTTTGTTACATCACATCCTGAGTGCTGGATCATAGGGGTGGTGAGTTTGTATAGATCAGTGAAGGGAGGGATTGGGGAGGAGGGAACAGACAGAAGTCCAGTGCCTTTATATTGAAATTGACACCACACCCATTGTTTCCTCACTGGTCTAGAAGCAGACACTTTGCATCAGCCAATCAGACTCAACATTTATGTTTTTCTATTTAACAGCCAACGTCATGACTTTTTTTAATTATTCCTAGTTAGGCTTAAATTATCATATTTTTTTTCTTCATTGCGCAGGGAGGGGTCCGTTAAGAAATTGCAAACAGCAGTTCTTCAAAATAGTCAGCAAACTAGAGAGTTTGTTTATTTAATCTATTTTCGTGTATCAAAATCATTCAGTCTTCCAAACTAGAACTGCTTACAGAAGAAAATGTTATGGAAAACCCAGAGGAATTTGGAATGGCCCTATTTTTTAATATGCACATTCCTGCTCATAGCCAACTAACTGGTTTACTTCCATTAACATTTTATTTCATTTATCCTAACAAATAAAATGTATAATTTCTCAGTTGGCTAATTCACAAACAAATTAGATAAAATGCAGCTGTTTGGGATTAATACATTTTTTTAACTTCTATCAAAGGGGGCAAAAATCCTTAAACTGATCTGTGTCAATTATTAGTTTACCAATTTTATTTATTTAAAATAATTAAGCCTTAGACACATCCCAGGCATACATCCTTTACACCACCCCTAAAGTGTTAAATGGTGTTCTCATCCCAAGTAGTCAGATTTTATCTTTAAAAAAAGATTAAATGTTGGTGTATTTAAGATTTTATTTTATTATTCAATGATCATTTATCATCTTTATGTCAACAATTCCTATATACAGATCTGTATTTTAAAAGTATTTCTGTGGCACATTCATTTTAACTTTAGTTGCACAATAATATTCTTTTGTTAGTCAGTGCCTGAGGCTGACACGGCTGTAACTCATCATTTGAAGTAGTTGAGGCATTATATTGCCTCCTTAAAACTGCTCCTTTGTGACATTTTTTTGTTTGAGGAAATAGTGTAATATAAATAGCTTCACATTATAAAACAGGAATTATCTCAGCAGGTATCAACAAAGAAAGAAAAGGGGTGAGTGTTATTAAAATGAGACCATTGACATGAATACCAAGTGGGGTGGTGGCACAATCTACTTACTGCAAGCTTTGTGTATGTATAGTACACCTACATTTCACAAAGAAGGACACATACCTAACATCCCTTTCCCTTTAATATAAGTACAGTAGTGTGTTGATATTTGCATTTACAGTGCTACGGATAGGACTTTGAACCCCTTGCAGGTCCTCTCTAGTACCTGTAGGCTTTTTGGGGATAACGGGTTTGAACGTCAGTGGATTTGTAGCAATTTAATCGCCATTTGCAAACGCAACATTTACAGGCTCAAAGGTTTTGCGGCAACAGAGTTCAGATTTCGACAACGCATAGGGTTTTTCCGCATGTAACCCAGAGATCGTTTGCGGGTAGCTTTCCGAGACCAATTTAATAGCCGTAAGCCTAACCCCGTTACGGACTACGGGTTTTCACGTTGGGGGAATTTAATAGGGCTGTAAGTGCAGCAAAAATAGAGGAAATGTTTGTATCCAACACCTGTATAGTGCAGATTTTTATTAAAATGTTACAATTTACATGGACTTGAAAGAGAGGTGGGACAATCTACTTATATTACATGCCCATGAACATACATGCACATGTTGTGTATGTATTATGTCACCATTACTGTGTGGACTGCTGTAGGTATATACTGTTTTTGTTACAAGCTGTATTTAAGTGTAATGTTACAGCTATCACAACTTTAAGTAGTCAAGATCAATAGAAATAAGGCAGATTGTGAGTAGTGCTGCAGTCAGATACAGTTTATAAAAAAAAATTCAAAACATTACAAGCTTGAGATATTCCTTGGACATAAATAAAAAAATGGAGTTTGGGATAAAAAAAACAACAGCTTTTTTATTTTTATCTTCAAATTAATCTTAAGTACTTAGATGCAGCTGTGCATTCACTTTCTTAAAGGAATAATATAACATAATTTGTAAAGCATTGCATGGGCTGAATATTCAGCTGCTGAGGACATTGATAAAACTACTATTCTGTGCACACTCATGGACGGTGATTAGGAAATCCCTCCTTGAAGACCTTGATTATGTTCTTCTAATATCTAGGTATTTTTCATGTTTAACATAACACTGGGAATCTAATATCTCTTTAGTGTTTGTAACTTTTATTTAAAACTTGTAATTACAAAAGAATGGTCAATTTAAAGATAACACCACATTTTATTTCATTTATTCAAGAAACAGCTGCAAATTTAAAACTTTTACAGATATTGAATACCACAAACAATAAAATGTGGTGTTATCATTAAGTTAAACCTTCTTTTGTAATTATCAGTTGCTTTTCATGTTTTCCAAACCAACAGCCTTATTAAATTGTGATTCAATAAATTTAAAAGCGCTCTATTTAAGCACATAGCATATTTTTTTTACAGAAGTTTTAAGTTTGTGAACTTCTTTTCAAAAGCAAGGTCTTCACTAACTAGAAACTTCTGTAAATAAAATATGCTGTGTGCTTAAATAGAGCCCTTTTAAATTTACATAATCGCAATTTAATAAGGCTGCAAGACAGAGATACAGAGGTAGAGAGAGATATAGAGACATATACAAAGACAGAGAGATATACTGAGAGATATGGTGACAGGGAAAGATGTATAAACATACACAGAGACGGGGAATAGAGCTGAGAGATAAAGACAGACAAGCCAGATACATATATTTAGATAAAGGTAGAAAGGCAGAGCTGATTACAAGCACAAATATATATATATATATATATATATACAGATTACCAGCGACAAGTATTATTATTGCTTATTATATTATTATTATTATTAATAATAGTAATAATATTGCAAAAATCATCACAAAAAGATCAAAAATCCTCACAAAGAGATTTTGACAAGTTTGTTTCATGTTTCCGTTGAGTTTCAATTCAATTCATGGTGAAATTCTGCTTTCTTTCTGCCCAAAATGCATTTTTTTTAAAGTTGTGTTTGTGAATCACTTTCAGCCTCTGGTTAAGTAGTAAACATAAACAGCCTTATTAAATTGCGATTCAGTAAATTTAAAATAGCTCTATTTAAGCACTCAGATTATTTTATTTACAGAAGATTTTAGTTAGTGAAGACCTTGCTTTTAGATAGAAGTTCACTAACTAAAAACTTCTGTAAAAAAAAAATGCTATGTGCTTAAATAGAGCCCTGTTAAATTTACAGAATCGCAATTTAATAAGGCTGTAAGTATGCTAAGAACTAGTATGCACTTTTATTTAGCAGGTTTAGAATGGTCAGCAAGTAATGGCATAGGGCCTCATTCAATTGCTCTAAATAAGCACATAGCATATTCTTTTTACAGAAGTTTTTAGTTAGTGAAGACCTTGCTTTTGGATAGAAGTTCACTAACTAAAAACTTCTTTAAAAAAATATGCTATGTGCTTATTTAGAGCCCTATTCAATTGTCCAAACTGCAATTGAATTAGGCCCATAGTTTGGATGGTCTGGGGGTCTTACTGCTCTTTTTGTGACTAATCTACAAGTAATATTTCAATATATTCTATTATATATATCTTATATTTTTAAATGTGATGTATATATATATATATATATATATATATTTCTTGCAAAACAACATTATTGCGCCCAAAATCTCACTCAAGTAATAAGTTAGCAAAAGTTGGTGACCTGCAATTGGAATTCTTCTATGATTAATAAAGCATCTTTCTATGAAGGAATGTTACATGATGTATGAAAAACTGTTCTATCAAATCAAAATGGTTTATTTAATTCTGAAATTTGAAACCATACTGAAAAATACATGTAAAAAGTATTATTTAAAACCTATATTTATTATTAAAACATCTGCAAAATGTGGTGCAGCAGCCAGTTTTGTGCTTACCTATGGCTACTACTGCATAGCAATGTATCAGTTTCCAGTTACAACTAGGATATAAAGGCTTTATGCCAGCAAAAAAATCTCTTTAAACTGATCAAGTTGTCAAATAATATTACACTTATCTTGGAATTACTGTAATATTTTTAATTATACCTCAGCAGTTCAAATTTATTTTATGCACACTCTGGAAAGAGCAATATAAATGAATCTTTTAAAAAACTTATATTAATGTAGTGTCCTGTCAAACATTAATCTACACAAGCATGTTATAAAACTATTATTCCAAAAAAGGGAACATAACAAAATGTAGAAATATAAATCTACCAACCAGTTCTTTGAGACTTACCTCTTTTGTCAGCTTGCAAACTTAATTCTTGAAAGAAGTTGAATGTCACTGTATCTCTATGGTGAGGGCTAGTTGAGCAAAAGAATGCAATGCAGCAAAGTCCCTTTCTCAGCCTGAATCTACTAAAAACTTCAATTTGTTTCTATCTTTTAAATTATTTCCTTGAATACAATTTCAGTCACTCTCTCTGGCTTTTTTCCTCACTATTTCCCCTTTTGTCAGTTTCTGTTTTAATACCACTTACTCCCTACTCTGGTCTCCACCCTCTGTGGTTTGAGGCTTTCTGGAGTATTTATCTGAAGAGAATGAAGGGGCTGTTCCAAGGGGAGGAGTTCAGAGTTTAGTGGACTTAGCACAATTTTGACACCATCACTCAGCAGCAAAGCCCTAACTGTAAACAACAACATTTGGTGTTAATCATTAATTGGACTTAGATATGTCAGAAACTATTTCTATGAAGCAAGTGAGTGAGTAACACATGTCCCCAAGTCTTCAGTGGGTGTAACATGTTCCACCAGTTCCTGTCACAGATGTTCTTCAAATACTCAGAAGCATGTTATTTTAGTCCATTGTTGAGTCTAAACTAATCGTACAAAGGATATATATATATATATATATATATATATATATATATACACACATATATATATAGACATATATATATATATATATATACACACACATATACATATATATATATATATATATGTGTGTTTGTATAGTCCCCCACTTACACAGTGTGTGTAGCCCCGACAAAGCTAATACAGTATCACACATACACCCCACCATCTCATGTAGAAAAAAATATTTTAACATTTATTTAGATCAGACAGAAATAAAACAAGCGGCATTAAATGTGGCAAAGGATAAGCCACTGATAATTAAATAGTTCTTTAAATACAGTGTTTGCTATATATTTATGTTATTACATATATTTGGTATATTCATGTCAACAATTACATTGCATTTAAGCATTATTCAACTTGCATTTTTTTTTCAACTTACACTTTTAGATAGATAGAGAGGGATAGATAGATAGATAGATAGATAGATAGATAGATACACGTATATACCCGCACACATATATGTATACACTTTCTTCAGAAATGTAAGCTCTGGTAGCAAGTGAGAGACATCCACTAAGCACACATCATTTTCAAAGCACATCACAGAACCAGCAATGATTAGTGCATCCCTCCATTGTGTGCTAACAAGTCCTTTGTCCCAGCAAATCTTCCCACAAACATGTTAAAGATATTCAAATGTACTCTGTTTACAGCATTATGTTGCAGAGTAATAGAGACACCAATTACTTGAATGTAAATGAGACAAAAGCTTGTTTATAACAGGAAGAAAAAGTACAGAAGACACACTAGGTGTTTCCCATATGTAGTGAGAATATTATCATTCCAAATCTCTTTGATACCATTTATGTACTAACAAACTCAACTGATAACATTTGGGTGCAAGTGCTGTTCTCTTTAGTTCTTTATCTAAGTAACACTTCTACTGTTCTTCAGTCTCCATAAGCTTTATCTATGAAGAACATTTATGTTTGTCCATTGAAAATCCAATGTTTGTTGGGGTAAATAAGAGGCTTTATTTGTTCTACTTCTAGTTATTTTGTTTCTCAAGGAGTCTTCTTTCTTTCAGGAGTTAGTGTTCTATTGGCTGGCAGGAACAAGGTAGATCATTTTGCAGTAGGACAGTCAATTCAATAAAATCATTAATAAAAAAAAGAACATTATAAGACCTCTATGCAACCTGTACAGACAACTTTTTGGAAAAAAAAATGGAAGGAACACCAGTCTAAAGATTAGGGAAAGATCAGTTATTTTTTAGTCATGAAAGCTGGATCATTACAGTTGTCTGTACACAGCACCAGCAGAGTTATGGAGCTCTATGAAGAAGCGGATGTTCCCTAATCAGGGTTTGTAACAGGGAAGTCCTTCCATTTTTTTAAAAACTTTGCAGCACTTTATTTTATGAAGAAAACAGATTTAGTTATGTTAAAATCATGCAGTTATACAAATATGTGATCTTCCTCAAATAGTTTAGCTATTCTTGTCTACCCCTTGTCCATATATACACACCACAGCTAAAGTAGAAAGAGGTCAGTTGTAAACAACATCATTAAACAGCCACAATTAGTAAGAAAAATAAGCAATCTTCTTGAAATCCATTATGATCAGGACTGTAAATGCTGCTGTTAGTTGCCATGAGTAAAAAGCACTGTAAAGTAAATAATCCTTTTTAATGGCAGACACATTTTCTCATGTGCTTATATCTGTTGTGTCAACCTGATTATCTCCACAATAAACCCCCTGATTGACTACTGGAGTCATAACATATCTAGGCTCTTGTTTTGTCTGAATGTAGGTTGACTGGAAATACTGGTAAGATGTTTTTTAGCTGTTTTATTACAAGGATTTTTAATCTTTCTATTATTAGATACATAGTAACATTGTAAGTAAGGCGAAAAAAACAACATTTAATCAAGTTTTAAACTTTAGAGCTCCTCTGATTCTTGTAATATGGAAGGCAATAAAAAAAAAACAATTGAAACACTAACCCCAAATATTGCCAATCTGCCTATTCCCTAGATCAATATCACTTCTTCTCTAGTTACACAACATAGCACTGTATGTCTTTTTCATTCAACAATATATTCAGTATGTCACAAAAGTGAGTACACCCTTCACATTTTTGTAAATATTTATTATATCTTTTCATGTGACAACACTGAAGAAATGACACTCTGCTACAATGTAAAGTAGTAAGTGTAAAGCCTGGTGTATAACAGTGTAGATTTGCTGTCCCCTCAAAATAACTAAACTCACAGCCATAAATGTCTAAACCGTTGGCAAAAGTGAGTACACCCCTAAGTGGAAATGGGCAAATTGGGCCCAAAGTGTCAATATTTTGTGTGGCCACCATTATTTTCCAGCACTGGCTTAACCCTCATGGGCATGGAGTTCACCAAAGTTATACAGGTTGCCACTGGAGTCCTCTTCCACTCCTCCATGATAACATCACAGAGCTGGTGGATGTTAGAGACCTTGCACTCCCCCACCTTCCATTTGAGGATGCCCCACAGATGCTCTATAGGGTTTAGATCTGGTGACATGCTTGGCCAGTCCATCATCTTTACCTTCAGCTTCTTTAGCAAGGCAGTGGTCGTCTTGGAGCTGAGTCGTTATCATGTTGGAATACTGTCCTGCGGCCCAGTCTCTGAAGGGAGGGGATCATGAAGAACAGTATGTCACAGTACATGTTGGCATTCATGTTTACCTCAGTGAACTGTAGCTCCCCAGTGCCAGCAGCACTCATATTTAGATTATTCCTACATATTTTTGAACACAGTGCCAACCGAGAAACTAAACATTAACAATTATTTACACATAAACTAATTTATGCCTTTTCACAATCCACACATTATTATTATTATTATTATTATTATTACTCTTTATAAAACACCAAATCATGTTTCTAACAGTATTTACTAGGATGCAGTAAAGTGGCAACAGCAAATACCATGACATAATAAATTACAAAATGTACAGAAATAAAAATATATATAATACAAATGGCATTGGATAATTTGATTTGAGATCCCTTACCCAGAGAGGTTACAATCTAGACTGAGAAAGAAAAGTTTCTATGAAATTTGATCGAAATGGAAAATACCACTGAAGCACCCTAACAATAGGAGCTGGATGGGACCTTGCGTGTTTCATCAGCGCCACCACCCATGTGCGCACAGTGATCGCGGCCCCCAACATCGTTATGCATGCGCGCGTGTCTTCAGTACCATCTAGTGGCTATAAATATTTAAAGCAATTGGTTTTCTTATACCCATGCTGAAAATGGTCAGATAAAATGTAACAGCCTTAATATAATATGAAGCTGCTATTAGTACATAAAAACATACATTATCTATTCAACCCTAACCATAACCCCTAATCCCTAACCACAACCCCTAACCCAGGTTAGGGTTAAAGAGATAATGTATGTTTTTATATAATAATAGCAGCTTCTTATTATATTGAGGCTGTTATGCTTTATCTGAGCATTGTCTGCATGGGTATAACAAACGCAGTTGTTTTAAGTATTTTCAGATACTAGATGGCACTGAAGTTGCAGGAGTGCATAACACTAGTTGTTTTAAATATTTGCAGCCACTAGATGGTGATGAAGACATGCGCACGTGTATAACGCTATCAGGTCCGCGATTGTCACGGGTGGTGGCGCTGATGAAATATGCAAGGTCCGCTGGATGTTTTATTTAGACACTGATCATTTACAACATTAATCTTCAATGGTTTAAAAAAGCAATATTAACTATTAAGCTTACTTTCAAACATCCACTTCTAAACCTCCAGTTGAGCTTCTTGCCATCAAGGGGTAGGAACAAGACTGACTGGAAACAAGTCCTAAATGATCAAACACAAAGATGCTCTTTATCGGCTGCAAACTTGCAGTCAGAGTTGTTCCCACCCCTTGGTGACCATATTAGGTTTGGAGACGAGCAGCTTAATTGAACTTTGAAGTAGATGCTTGAAAATATGTTTAATATTAAATATTGATTTTCTAAATAATTGAATAGGAATTTTATTAAAAATCACTGTCTAGTTAATTATCTGGGTCCTGTTGTTACAACATTAGTGCCTATGTAAGTGAAGAGAGTGAGCTTACAATGAGGCTCTATTTCACATTTAGAGACTAATAATCTCAACACAAAATATTTAAATCATTCCTGGTCTAAAGCTGCCAAATATGCATTTTTGCATTTCTAAAGTTATGATAAAAAATGAAGGCTCTTTGAATACCCATAGTTAAAAATGTAATTGGATCAATTATACCTGTATTTACTAAATTTTGCTTCAATGGACCATGGGCCTCAATAAGGTTTTGCAAGGATCCAGATAGAAAATTACCCCAAAAGGTTTTGCTCTGCTCTCTGTGTGAAGCTTTATATAGGGTCTTAAAGGATCGCTGCAATGCCATAACAAGAGAAGTTAGTAATTAATACAAGCGATATTCTGTGATTTATAATAGCATTGTCAATCTTAAATTCACTTTGAAGGATTAGTGTAGCAGCTTCCAGCTGAATTATTTGCCTCCAGGCCAGCAGATGAGTTTGATTATTACTTTTATAAATAATTAAGTATGCCCTATTAATGATCATCACCTACTTAAAACATTAAGCCCATGTTGATAGGTCATTACAGAAATACTCAAAAGAATATGGCCCCTATTTAATTGTCCAAATCGAAATGACTTGAGCCCTTAATGGAGCCCGTAAATGTTACTGATATTTAATTGGCTACATTTTGCTACTCGCATTGCAATTGTGAGTTATAGGCTCAAAATCACTGCGGTTGTCAAAAATGTATCTCCTCCTTCGGTGTTTCAAGTTCGTAAATGTTAACAAAATCCATATTTAATTACAACAATTCAGCTCGCAATTGCCTTCAATCCCGTAAATCGCAAATGAAAAAATTATACGAGTACTATATAGGACTCGCAGGGGGGTTAAACACCTGTTCGTAACACTGCAAAAGCAAATAAACACACAATACTGTACTTAAAAATACTCGGAAAGCAATGAAAAACATTAGAATTATTTGCACAACAGTCTCAAGCTCGCAAATCTGCAATAAAAAACAAATTCTTTTTACATTTTATTTCTGTGTTATATCAATCCTGGAAACTAACAGCCTTATTAAATTGCGATTCAGCAAATTGAATAGGAGTCTATTTAAGCACATAGCATATTTTTTTTACAGAAGTTTTTAGTTAGTGAACTTCTATCCAAAAGCAAGGTCTTCACTAACTAAAAACCTCTGTAATAAAAAATATGCTGTGTGCTTAAATGCAGCCCTTTTCAATTTGCTGAATCACAATTTAATAAGGCTGCAAGGATTTAATAAATATTATGGAACCCGCATGGACTAGAACAGTTGATTTATTGATTTTTATTGATTTGTACATTTCTGGATTGAAAGTCTGATTGCAAATCGGACTTCTAAACACTAATTGATTGTAGTTTAAACTCCATATTTTACTGATGTCATGATGTCGGTCTTACTATTGGCTCGGTCTAAAATGTAACTTAAGGGCTTGTTTAATTGATCATGATCATGCCCTGAAATGCTACGTATGGGTTCATAACTTGTGTGTTGGGGCTGTGAGCATGTAATTGCGGGCTTGAGCCAATAAATACATCTATAGATGTCAACAATTTGGAACCTGCAGCCAAAAGTTCAGTTTGAAGGTACTTACAGGCTTGCAATTAAATAGGGGGCTATAATTGTTTCTTCAGATCATTTATTATAAACACACATCAGAACTTGAGTAGGTACTTAAGAGATAAGCCACAGAACTGAACTAAAATTTGCAATTTATTTTCAGTCTTTTCCTCATTGTGACTTAATCCCTTATTTTTGACTGACACTTAATGACAAGAATTTGTATTCCCAGCTGTTATTCATTTGTCAGGGATTAAGTAATTAGTTACTCAGTGACAATGGTAACTATTATACAGATTTTGCACTCCATAATTTGAGAAAAGATCTCACAGTTGTATTACAATGACTGTATTAAGCCTCTGTCCTAAACTAAATGTTACCCAAGGCAGAAGGGGTCTAGGGTGCCCCTCCTCTCATCCTCTTCAATATTTCTATCTTTACCAAATAGGAAACTTGTCTGTTTGGTAATGTACATGTAACAATGGTTTATTATCTACTTCCTATCTATCACAAAAGATAGATTTTGTACAATTTTGAATTTAAGCACCATACTCCCTCCCTTATCAGCTGACTGAAAGAACAGTCCTAACTGCATTATTTATAATGAGTAAGTAATACATCATTTATGGATGTATTTAAGTTATGTGACTACAACAATCTGGTTGCCAGTCAAATGAGACGTCTTATTGTGCATATCATATTGCAAATTGTACACACATGTGTTTATTATTAAACATCTGAACTTAGTAGAAAAATGATAATATCAACTTGAGGTAGCACAAAACTATGTACCACCCTGAGATCCATACTAAGATACAGGAGCAGAGGCCACATGGAAGACCCAACCTGTATCTACAATTTTGCCGGCTGGACTACCTTGTAAAAATATTACCTACTGACTTGGGGGAAACGCAGGGGAGACAATTGCAAATTTTGTGAATAATCCATCTAGTATACATGTGTTTTTCCTTGGTTCAATGCATATAACCAAAGTACTACAGTGGTACTATTCTATATTAGGTACAAGTGGTAAGTTTAAAATTAAAAGGTGTGTTTACACACTTATATTTTTTCTTCTATTTATTAAATAAGGATCTTATACATAGAGTACCAACCCAGAAATATTTTTTTTTACTATCTGGGTTACCATTATTGTTGTGCAATAACTGTCTGTCATCTGCTTCTTCAAGGGCACTTGATATGAACCTAGTTCAAACCTACCCCAGCAGTAATGTGTGGTTCTTGTTCTCTCTGGCACAAAATATGGCTTCTGAAGAGGGCAACACCCAAAGGTAAAGGCAGAGAATACTGGATACAGGTTACTAGTGACCTCCCCCAAAACCACTCCCCAATTCAGGATACAAACACAAAAAACAGTCTCACACTGTGGATATGGGAAACTAGAACAGAACATTTATTGAATCATAGAACCAACATATGTATACTCATCTCCCATACCACACCCTTGTGTACCTTTGTGTCTGTGTGTTATATCAGCAGATCTGCCTTGCAACCTTGGTTGCTATAGAGCACTTGAGATAAAATTCACCAGATGTCTAAACAACATGACCGGTGTCTGTAGTTAACTAGGCCAAAAAACCCTTGAAGTTAATCTCAAGTGAATCAAGGCCTGTATGCGTTCAGATTCAATGTTCTGCAGTTAAACGTCTGTACAGAGCATTTTCACCATTTCCACATATATTCTGTTCCATATCACATTTTCCCTCTATAACGTATTATAACTAGAATACAATATAACAATGTACAGGCAACATAGAACCACACAACCATTATACATAATCACAAAGCAACAATGTCATGCGCCCTTGGCCATATCCAAAATTACTGGCAATATTACAGTCACTAAACAATGTAATCATGACACTGTCCTTTTCTTTTCTTTTTTTTTTTGTAGATACCAACAGTAAGCTTGTCATGTTATTGTTTGTGTTTTCCCAATTGCTATGAAACTTAAAAAAATACAAATTACAAATCATTAATGCAAATAGGTCTATTATATATGAGAATCAAATAGTTATTGGTGTAGGGATCTAATTAAATTGGTTTATCTATTACCTTCAAATCAAGTGAGGCAGATCCATTTTCAAACAAAGAAATATCATTTTTCACATATTTGTTTAATAAAATGAATCCTGTGGTAAGGTTCCTCAAGAGAAATAGAGCTAACATATTATTAAAGATAACTATCTATTTGAGAATTCAATAGTGATGAATCATTTTATGTTTCTCAGAAGAGAATTTTATTTTCCTGATGATAATTTATGACTGGACAAGTTCCTTATCCTCCAAAATAATTATTTACATGTGTAACTAGCTACTGTTTTTTCAATTAGTTGTTTCCTTGAAATCAGTCTGACACTTGTAGTACTCTATTGATTTAGATACAATTGCTGTGTGTTCTTGGATGATGGAGCTCTCTGTCCTGATGCGACTGAGAGTCAATCGTCAGATTGCTTACTTGAGGGCAACCATATTTATGTGATTGATGATGAGATAAATGAGATCATAATGTGACTATACCAGTAAAATAAGTTAGATTGCCTAGTACATATTTATTTTGTTGTGAAAAGCTTTATATATATATATATATATATATATATATATATATATATATATATATATATATATATATATATATATATATTATAAAAACAGCTCAAGAAGATCACAATGAGTATATCGTAAAACAATTCAGGTACCCTAGAAACTACCTCAATTTTTTTTTACAAATTTACTATGAAAAGAAGTTGGGGTGATTTATCTCTTACCCTTATACTTTTTTTACAAGTCTGTTATTTAATGACATTGGTCAATACATTATTTTTTAAATACAAGACAATATTATATAATGCTTTTGTGAATAAACTTTAAAGAATACTCTAATGCAACTGATATTTAGGGCATTGTAGTTTGTTTTTTTAATATTTTGTGAAAGTAAATTTGGTTTTAAGAAGGACAAACTATTTTAAGAATGTTTCATATGTACAATACATTGAGAAGCAAGGGCCCTATTCAGTTAATCGTAATAAAAAAAAAAAAAAAGCCAGACTACAAATTACAACAAGCTATCCCATTGATTTTTTAACATGTGTAATAATGAGAAGGACTTTTTCTTCTTAGTTTTAGACCAAATCTCTATGCAGTTGAAACTTTACTGTTCACTCGCAAATTACGGAGGACTCATAAAATATCACATTTCTGAGGGAAAATTTACTGGTACTAAACAGCACCTGCAAATGGTTTTAAAACAATTTCCGAGAGCTGCAGCAGCAAAGGCACAAATGTGTAAATTTAATATATATATATATATATATATATATATATATAGAGTAACAGAGCGCCCACTTCTGACGGAGTTTGCGTCCTGCTCTTTCACGATTTAGGGAGGAAAACACAGTAGGCTTGTCAGAGGCTTACTTTTATGGCTGTTTATTTGTAAGAGCCAACAGAAAGAAAAACAGTGCTTATCCTCAGCAATAAAATAAAATTCTACATAAACGGGCTTACTTTAACCTGGAACACCCTGACTCGCCCTGAGACCGCTTCTCGGCCTGCAGGTAAAATTATACAGTCCACAATGTAAGCTCTCTGCTTCTTTCTGGGATCTCTTGAGGACCTTCTTCCTCTTCTCTCTCTGTCAATAGCGGGTGAAGCATAGGGCCCACCCTTCTCCCCCTTATGCTTCACCCCAGGGACCCTTGTCACCCTCTTGTGATGAGGGACTATTACTCTCTCTTAATACTCTCTTCTCCCTGGGGCATTTGTAATCCTTTGCTGGGTATGATGACAATAATATGTATTGGGCACCAACCTTTCATCCCTTATTGTATCCGGCTTCTTAGGAATGGGGTCTTCAGATAAATCCTTACACAGTGGATTATCTTCTACAGCACAGAAGTCTTCTCTGTGAGCAATCTCTGAAATGCAACAGCCTTCTTGACTGCCTTGCTTCAGCACAAATCCCAGCTCTCAGGATCCAAACAGCAGCTGAGCTGTCCAGGGTTTTCTTCTTTAAACACACTGCAGCTACACACAGCTCAAAACTCACAGCTCACAGCTCTTAGTCCCAAGCCTAAGTGAGAGAGACTCCACCTCATCTCTCTGCTGCTCTTAAAGGCAGTTCACATCTGGGCTTCCATTAGCCTCTGATAACTGTCTGGAGTTAACTCTTTCCATTCTTAGGGGAGAAGTCTTACAGAGCTCCCTTGTGACCCCTGGTGGCCCTCCATTGCAATATATATATATATATAGTAAATAAATAGTACATCTGTGTTTACAATTGAATGTCTAAAGCAAGTTACAAAACCTGCTTCCAGGTCCGAATTCCGAGAAAAACAGTTATTACACTGCATTCTGGGAAGCTGAGCTGGGACATACAAATGTGCCCAAAAATGCCTCACTCTTCAATCCATATCTTTAATTCAATCCATTTTCAAACATGGCTTCCTTTAAGCTTATGTCTGCTGTATTACACAGCTTTAATGCAAAGCCAAGGCTGGATTTTACACAAGCCGACAATCCTATCCATGTACAGCTGTTTCAAATGTACTATCATCAGCCTGGAGCGGGATCTCAGCTTGTTTTGTGGATCTTATGAGTAGATAGTTCACCACAACAATCATTTAATATATGGTGGGCAAAAGAGCCATAGAAGCCCTCCACTGTACAGTAGTACAGTAAATAAATAGTACATCTGTGTTCACATTTGAATGTCTAAAGCAAGTTAAAAAACCTGCTTCCAGCTCATAAGTATGTTTGTGTCATTAGATACATATTGGAAGTATTGACAAATTGCACCTCCACATAACATATTGCAAAGTCCAGGGTAACACAAAAAAAAATAAAAATAAATAAGTCAGAGGAGCTCATCAGAGAATGAAGCAACCTTAATAGATTAGTTCTATGGCCATGATAAGCCAATTTTTTAAATATATCTAATATCATCAAATTATATAATTTATAGAAATAAATCAATTAGTGAGTCTAAATAGACATATGATTAAGAAAAAGAAAATAGACACACCACTTAATTGTTTAACCCTTATATATTAATTTAAAGAAGATATAATCATAGTAATTAAAAAAACAATTTATTTGCAATATTAAAATTAACAACAGAACTTAAAATATTAAAAATTAACTATATTGCACTGCTCCACCTTATCGTCTATAAGTTAGGAAATGTGGCTGCTGCACTGCATAGTAAACATATAGATATCCAATATAGGAAACAATACAATTACTTATCCAAAAACAATGAAAATGCAAAACAGAGAGCTGACTGATATATAATCACTGAAGAGATATATTAAAGTGCTATATTAAAGTGCTAAGTGCTAAAATTAATAAGAGAGTAAAGTGCTGCTAAATAATTGGAAAAATCCATTAAATATGTGAAAGTGTATATACAAAAATCAGTTCAATCAGTTTTACAAACCCCATATAGTTACATAGCCTTGAACAATATATATTAATTTGTAGGTAAGTTTAATTAATACCAATGCAGAAATGGCAGAGGACTTCCACAGTCTGACAATGGCATGTCAGGAGATGTTTAGATTTTTCCATGAATCTACTATTTCTACCAATTTCTTTTTTTTTTTTTTTCTTTTTTTTTTTAAACTTTGCTTTTTATTTTTATTTGCCAAAATTTTTCCA